>PVKA01038588.1:0-20129 GCA_004027165.1 Ctenomys sociabilis
TCAGGAAGGTGCTTATCTCACTGAGATACCTTCCAATCCCCATGGTTACATCTTAAATATCTATCTGCTGGAAAGTGGTGGAGTTATCAATGGTGCAGACATGCAGTAGAATAAATACAAGGTACTATTTAAAGAGAATGAAGGGCCGGGCGTGGTGGCGCATGCCTGTAATCCCAGCACTCGGGAGGCTGAGGCAGGAGGATTGTTGTGAGTTCGAGACCAGCCTGAGCTACAAAGTGAGCTTAAAGCCAGCCTGAACTGCATAGCGAGACCCTGTCTCAAAAAGACAAAAAAAAAATAAAAAAAATAAAAAAAATAAAAAAAAAATAAAGAGAATGAAGGGCCAGCCAGATAGCTCAACAGATTAAAGCGCCTGCTTAGGCAGATGCAGGGACCATGGTTCAAAGCCTGGCTTTTGGTGCCCGTCCCACCCCGAGGGTGCACTGAGACAGGGATTGATAACTGTAAGTCTGATCTGTGTAGTGAGACCCTGTAGACCCCCGTACTAAATAAACAAATAAATAGAATCAGAGCCAGCCATGGTGGAACACAGCTATCATTGCAGCACTCGGGAGGATGAGGCAAGAGGATCACTGTAAGTTCAAGGCCTGCCTGAATGACATAGCAAAACCCTGTCTCAAAACAATAGGGCTAGGGAGATAGCTCAGTAGAATAAGTACTTGCTTGGCAAGTGCAAGGTCCTGAGTTCGGTCCCCGATACTGAAAAAACAACAACAACAACAAAACACCAATAATAATACTTTTAAAAATAAAGATAGGGAGCAAAGCCAAGGTTAGTGCCATACGCCTATAAATCCCAGTACTCTGAAATTATACTGAGGCTGAGGCTGAAATATCACAAGTTCAAATCCAGGCAGTGATCAAGTGATTTAGTTAGATCCTATCTTAATTTTTTTTGTTTTTTGTTACTGAGACAGGGCCTTACTATGTAGTGCAGGTGGGCCTTGAATTCACAAGAGTCCTCCTGTCTCAGTCTCCCAAATGCTGAGATTACAAGTGTGTGCTACCACACAAAGCCCTATCTCAAAATTTAAAACATGGAAAAAAGGGCTGGGCGTAATATTCTAAATAGGAATCAGTCACCCTGGCGTGGAGAATTAAACCTTAAGCCACCCCTTCCAGTAAAGTCCTTGTCTGCCCCTGTGCTTGCTGTGTGACTTGTTTCCCCATTAGTAGAGAGGAGGAATGTTATTTATTTTTTCCTTTTGTGCTGGGCAAGTGGTCTACTGCTGAGCTCCACCCGTAGTCCTCTGTTTGAGACAGGATTTCTCTGTGTAGCCCAGGCTGGCCTCAAAACTCAATCTTGCCTCAGCTTCCTGAGTGCTAGGATTTCAGGCATAAGGTACCTTGTCCAGTTTCAAAATCCTTTTTTTTTTTTCCAAGACAGGATGTCATTATGTAGTGCAGGCTGGCCTTGAACTCACAATGTAGCCAGGGTGGCTGTGAACTCATGGCAATTCTGCCTCAGCCTCTTAAGTGCAGCGATTACAGATGTGCACCACCATGTTCAACTGCAATCCTATCATCATGATCATGATCATGATTATTATTATTATTATTATTATTGGATACAGGGTCTCATTATGCAGGTTTTTTTTTTTGTTTGTTTGTTTTGTTTTGTTTTGTTTTGGCAGAACCAGGGATTGAACTCAGGCCCTTGTGCTTGCCAGGGAAGTGCTTATTCCACTGAGCCATCTCCTCAGCCCTGCATTATGCAGTTCAGACTCATAGTGATCCTCCTGTCTCACCCTCCACGGTGCTGGGATTATAGGTATGCACCACCATGCCCAGTTTGGGGGTTGGCACTGCATGCAGTATCAGGGAATTGAAGTCAAGTCCTTGCACTTGCCAGGCAGGTGCTTAAACCACTGAGCTATCTCTCCAGCTCTGCAATCCTAATTTTTTTCCCCCCTTTAAGTGTATTTAGTACAGGGTCTAAGGGTCTTACTACACAGATCAGACTTGTAGTGATTCTTCCTGATTTTCAGCCTCCCAGATGCTGGGATTACAGGCACATGCCACCACACCCAGTCTCAGTCACCATCTCAGTGCGCTGCGGGTGCAGGGCCAGCATGGCAGACTGGGGATCAAATCCTGGTCTCCGAGTTTGTCTAAGCAGGCAGTTTAATCCTCTGAGCAACCTGGCCGGCCCTAACCCTAATATTTCTAAACCAAGAAAAGAGGGCTTATGTAAAGATGCTGAGGGGCCTTGTTTAACAAAAGGAAGCGTTGGGCAACCAGACTTTAGGAGGAGGAGGATATGAATGGGCGTAGGAATTTCAAGGATGAGAGGCTGGAAGGCTGAAGGCCCCTTCTTGTCTCTACTTGCCTTTTTAGCAATGCACTCTCACCCTGCGCGCCAGACAGAGGAGCACACACAGCGGCCCAGCACATCTACGTGGCTTGTCCCGTGGCAAGAGAGAGACTGCTTTCCCGAGTACTTGTTTCTGAAAATTCCTAGGGAAGGGCTTTCCTTGGCCTGGCTTGGGTCAGGTGTCCACCCCAGGGCCAATGGACGATGGCCAGGGAGTGAAGTGTCTAAGCGGCTGGTAGAGCCTGGGGATGCACACGCAGAAGGATTCTCAGTAGGAAGCTAAAGCATTCATTCCTGCCTGTATTATAATCATATGATAAGCAGATGATAGTCAAGCATTAATAGTGTGCCGTGTTCTGCACTAAGTGACTGGAACACAGTCAGCCAGAAAGGTCTCAGCTCTCAGCCTGGCCTGCACTGAGGGAGCTGGCCCAACAGTTGGTGCCTCCTGGCTACATCCTGTCCTGGCCCAGCTAAACCTTTCTCTGTTCTCAAAAGAAAGGACATCTGTTTGTGTTGATCGCAGAGGGGACCCTATCAGAAGAGCGTGGGGTGTCTTCCCTGGCAGGGCCCCCGTGACTCAGAAACAGCAGCTTGGCATCCACGCCACTGGCAGCAGCTGCAGCTGTTCGGAGCTGCCAGCCAAGAGTCATTGGTGAAGGGAGTGGCTTCCTGTTGAGCAGAGATCTCCGGGCCTAGCTTTCAATTGCTAACCGCAATTTTGTTTTCTGCATCTGATACTCTCTCACCACATTGGTTCATTCAGCCGTGCATACTTTCAATGGAATTTTATTTTAAAAACTTTGATTTTTTTTTTTTTTTTTCTTTTTGAGGCAAAATCTTGCGCTATAGTTTGGGCCGGCCTTGAGCTCACTTTGTAGCCCAGTCTGCTCTTGAACTCACAGCAATCCTCCTGCCTTGGCCTCCTGAGCCCTGGAATTACAGGCGTGCACCACCACGCCCAGCTTCTGTGGAATTTTAAATCTTCTGGTTGTCTGTTTGAATCCATTTCATGGATCCCATTTTTTTCCTATGTCGGGCATTTAAGGTTTCCATCCTTTTTTTAAGCTTCTCTCTCTTCTTTATTTTTTAAAATCTCTAGAGTCACTAACCATGTCTTTCATTATGGTCAACATTTCTGTAGTTATCTGAGAAATTACTTTTTACTTGAATTTTTCTCCAGCTTCATTCATCTGCTTTGTTACTTCTGCTGTTACTTTCCAGAGCCCAGGTGGGTGGTTTTGAATTGTTCCATCTCATTACCTGCTGGTTTGCTTTTTGTGGACTGGCACTCTCTCTCTCTCTCTCTCTCTCTCTCTCTCTCTCTCTCTCTCTCTCTCTCTGTCTGTCTCTGTCTCTCTCTGTGTCTGTCTGTCTGTCTCTCTGTCATTTTGAGACAGGGTTTCACTATATAGTTCAGGCTGGCCTTGAGCTCACTTTATAGCCCAGCCTGGTCTGGACCTTGCAATCCTCCTCCTGCCTCAGCTTTCTGAGTGCTGGGATTACAGGAGTGTGCCATCCTGCCCAGCCTTTTATTTATTTATTTATTTGTGGGTGGGGGGAACCAGGTATTGAACCCAGGCCCTTGTGCTTGCCAGGGAAGCTCTTATTCCACTGAGCCATCTCTCCTGCCCCCAGCCTTTTATTTTTTAAGTTTAATTTCTGGGTTGATGCTTGTAAACTGTTCTAGGCAAGTAGCTTTATTGCTAGTAGGTAGAACTCCTATGAGATGACCTCTCAAAAGTGTCTTCTGGGTGTAGCTGGCTTTTATTGGGAGTGAGAAGTTGTTGCCTATTTGGCCCAGTTCCTGGTTCTTTGGTACTGGCTTACAGGACCCTTAGGTAATCTCTGTCTTGGCATACCAGGAAGAACAACTGATTAGAGCAATTATGTTACCTGAGGTAAAGTAATGCAGCAGTAACAATGGTATCAAACAGAGCCTAGAAAATGACAAACTGTGGTAACTGTTAATTTGCCACCTTTAACCATATGAACTAGATTTGCAGTCATATAACAAAATCTAAAATAAACTAGAAATTGTATAACGTAAATATACCCTCAGTATGGTGACTTTAGCCTTAGGGGAGAAAGTTTAAAAGAGCTTGGGGGAAAAAACAGAGAACAGAAGAGGAAGAGATTAGAAGCAGGGCTGGAGGACAAGGAAGATTCTGAAAATGTTGGGAAACTGGTGAAGGAGACTGGCCGGGAAGAAAGAAACGAGCCTGCACCTTTGTTCCACTGAAGTTCAGACTGGTTTCTGGCCCTAAGGCAGGCACTCTGTCTGTTCAGCTTGCAACACTGTGTGCCTCCTGTTGGCTTAAACTCAGCTCCTGCCCTCCTGCCCACTGGAACCCAGTTCCACCTCCCCCTGGCACTGGGAGCCAATTGCCCACAGATGGAGTCAGCCCACGGCTTCTTTGGGTTCTGAGCTCAGTCAGACCCTGGCCAAGATGGCTCCCAGCCTGTCACCCTCTCCTTCAGGGGAGTCTGAACCTGAATAACTCAGCAGCCATGGGAGTCTCCTGTGTCCACTGCTCCATTACACTGGTGCTCCTCTTTGTGGAGGTTGCAAGAGTCTTTAGCAGTCACTGTGTCTGCAGGTTTGAGCTGCCTCTATCACACAGTGAGTCAGGGCTTAGGGAGAAAGTGCTTGCCCCATTTCTCTGTTGAAGACTCTTTCTTTGCTGTCCTCATGGGCTTTAATTCTTGCTTCAGATCTTTGCTGGGTGCTGGGGACTTACTTCCCTCCTCCTTTTCTTTCTTTTTTTCTTTTTTTTTTTTTTTTGTCTTTTTGAGACAGGGTCTCACTGTGCAGTTCAGGCTGGCCTTAGGCTCACTTTGTAGCTCAGGCTGGTCTCGAACTCACAACAATCCTCCTGCCTCAGCCTCCCGAGTGCTGGGATTACAGGCATGCGCCACCACGCCCGGCTGCCTAAAATCATGAGTTTTATTTTCCCTTTTTTATTTTTTTTTTTGGTGCCACTGGGGATTGAACTCAGGGCCTTGTGCTTGCCAGGGAAGCAATTATTCTATTTAGCCATCTCCCTGGCCCTCCTTTTCTTTCTTTTTCACATTGCTATATTTCAGTGTCTGAACACCAAGGCTTTTTTTTTTTTTTTTTTTTTTTTTTTTTTTTTTTTTTTTTTTTTTTTTTTTTTTTTTTTTTTTTTTTTTTTTTTTTTTTTTTTTTTTTTTTTGAGACAGGGTTTCACTATGACGTCTCGGATGCCTCAAACACACTTTGTAACCTAAGATGGCCTCAAACTTGCAGTGATCCTCTTACCTCAGCCTCATGAGTGCTGGGATTATAGGTGTGCATTACCACACCTGGCCTGTATTCTTAGTCTTTTTGGTGATAGGTCCAAAAGACAATGGTAATTGATGGGTTGGTATAAGAAAATGAGGTATAAGGGATAAAAAGTGCTTATTCTAGCTAGGCTTAGTGGCACACACCTGTAATTCCAGCACTTGGGAGGCCGAGACAGGAGGAACACTGTGAGTTCAAGATCAGCCAGAACTGCATAGCAAGACCCTAAAAATAAAAAATAAAAAAGGAGGAGGAGGAGGAGGAAGAAGAAGAGGAGGAAGGGGAGGAGGAGAAAAAAAGAAAAAAAAACAACAGGGCTCAATGTAAACGCCTGGGTTTGATTCTCGTACTGGGTGCGGGTGGGGGAGTGTTTATTCCAGCCACTCTTGAAGAATACCTGGACAGATCCTTTTTTATTTTTTGGATAGCTTCTTTAAATTATGGGGGCTGGGGAGATAGCTAAGTAGAATAAACATTCACCTAGCAAGTGCAGGATCCTGAGTTCAATCCCCAGTACAGGAAAAAAAAAAAAAAAAAAAAAAAAAGGACTCATAGCACCCATCTCTCTCAGCTTCCTAACATTGGGGCTTTGTCCAATAGCTCAATTGTTTAAAGTGCTGCTTAGGTAAATGCAGGCAGGTGCATAGTCCTGCAGTTCGATTTCCAGCTCCAGAAGCTGTACCAGACCTGCCCTTAAGACAGCCTAAAATATCCTCCCCCCAGAAAAGAAAGAACCCCTCCTTCTCAATTTCCTAAAGCATGTTTCTTAGCCAGATGACCCATGAGAGCCTAAGAGGATCTATCGTGTTCTCACTCCCTGTGGACTACGGGCTGGGAACAATGGTACTATCATCGATGACCACAAGGTGGCAGCCGGGAATGCCTGGCAAGTGTCAGACCCAGGGATGGGCGGACGGGGGGCTCAAGTTATGTAGAAGGAAGTGGGGGACCTGCACTGCACAGCATGTTAGTACTCGATGAGTGCTGTTTTCATTACCAGGTATCAATGGAGTTTCCTTTTTACCAAACTCTGATACAATCTGCATTAGTGTGCCCATGGGCAGGCTGTGGGTGTGACAGTGACAGTGGATGCTCCACATGGGTGAGTACGGGAGGCGAGGGGTGTTCACAACCCAGAGGTGCTCATCTAGCATAGTCACCTGCAAAGTGCAGCTTGCTCAGAGGGTGCCACCCGTGTGCTTTGCAAGCGTATCCCTGGCCCCAGCTGCAGGCAAGTCTCTAGATGCTGTTATTAGAAAGAAGCCTGCTCCCTTAGGAGACACAGATCTGCCGCTGGGGAGCTGGCTGAAGACGGGGCAAAGGATGCTGGGATGGGGTGTGGGCAAGGAGCCCAGGATGGGGCAGCTGCCTCTGGAAGCAGCCAAAATGTCCCCAGCTACAGGAGGCGTGGATAGGATTAAGTGACAGTCCCCTAACCTAGCCCGGAACTAACACCCTCCTCCCCCTCCCACAGGCACCCAAGCCTGCCAGAGCTCAGAATAACCCAGAGAAGCAGACAGCAGGATGACAGGGGCTCTGCTCGGTGCCCTGCTACTCTTGGGGCTCCTTGGTAGGAATGGGGCTGGGGAGGCAAGTGGACAGACACCAACGTGAAGAAACAGGGATAAAGACAGAGACAGAGGCACTATGTATTTGGTCCTAGGGCACAATGTCACTGGTTCAGGAGACAGACACAGAAAGACACACAGCCTCAGGGACCTGTGGAGATCCTAAAGGGCGGACAGGGCCTACTTGCCTTCCCCAGTCCAGTGACTCTCCTTTCCTGACCCCATCACAGGCAGCGGTGAGGGGAAAAATGAGGAGCTGAGCCTTTATCACCATCTCTTTGACAACTATGACCGAGCATGCCGGCCTGTGAGGGGGCCCGAGGACACTGTCACCGTCAGCCTCAAGGTCACCCTAACCAACCTCATCTCACTGGTAAGATGTTCCATTCTTACCCAGAGCCTCAGATCCCACTCGTGGACCCTACACGCTGAGCTCTGTTCTAATGCTCGTTTCTGGCTCTGGAGTTGGACTTTAATTACTTCAATCTCTGCTGCAGAATGAGAAGGAGGAGACCCTCACTACTAACATCTGGATTGAAATTGTGAGTCAAATCTGGGGAGCAGTGTGGGATTTACCCTTTCTTCCAAAGGCCTCTTGGGCAGCACCAGGTGAGAAACACACAGGAAACGTCCTTCCATCTCTCCTTCTCAGAACTGGCAGGATTACCGACTCAACTATAGCAAGGATGACTTTGGAGGCATAGAAATCCTGCGAGTCCCTTCTGACCTTGTATGGCTACCTGAGATTGTGCTAGAAAACAAGTAAGGGCTGTCAGTAAGGGTACCAGGGCTGGGCAGTAGTGGCCTCCAGGATGGGGTGTGTGTGTGTGTGTGTGTGTGTGTGGTGTGTGTGTGCTAGATTTGCTTGGAGCAAATAGTGCTTGGATGCAGGTTTGTCAGATTTGTGCAACAGCTTGGTTTTCTTGGGCCCACAGTATTGACGGCCAGTTTGGCGTGGCCTATGATGTCAACGTGCTGATTTATGCGGGCGGTTATGTGACCTGGTTGCCCCCAGCCATCTACCGCAGCACCTGCGCAGTGGAAGTCACTTATTTCCCCTTCGACTGGCAGAACTGCTCACTCGTTTTCCGGTGGGAGGAGTTATTCAACACACTTTTCCAAATCCTGGGAAGGGCTGGCCAGATAGACAAGTGGGATCTCCAGGGTGAGGCTTTGTCTGAAGGCTGAGCCAGTTTTGAGGTGGGGTGGCTCACTGCAGCTGGTTTTAAAGAATGGCCTTAGGGTGTAGTCCCAGATACTCAGGAGGTGGAGTCAGAATAATCACTTGGACCCAAGAGTTGGAGACCAGCCTGGTCAACACAGACAGACCCTATCTCAAAAAAAAAAAAAAAAAAAAAAAACAACCACAAAGGGCTGAGATGTAACCCAGCAGTAGTCAGTTTAGTCCCCAGTATTACAAAAACCAAAACCAAAACATAAAGTAAGGATGGAAACGAAGGTATGCAGACTGGGCCAGGGTAAAGAGGTGGAGTCTGATGATCAGGTTCAGACTTCTGGGCCTGGAACCTTGGTCCTGGTTTTGCAGCTCTCAGACATACAGTGCCAAAGAAGTGGAGTTCATCTTCGCCGTGGACGACAATGGTGAAACCATCAGCAAGATCGATATCGACACTGAAGCCTTTACTGGTGAAAGCTCCCTCATGCTCTAAAAAGCCAGCTTCCAGAAGGGTTCCAAAAAGAACTTTCAGAGTGAGGTTTCCCCAGATATCCTCTGTCTCTGTCTCTCTCTCTCTCTCTCTCTCTCTCTCTCTCTCTCTCTGTCTCTCTCTCACACACACACACACACACAGAGAGAGAGAGAGAGAGAGAGAGAGAGAGAGAGAGAGAGAGAGAAACTGTCAGCAACCCAGCTCAACTTGCCCATCTTTGGAAGTCATTCTCAATTGTCACACTAGCCCTGTCTCCTTACTTACAGTCTAATACCTGCAGCGGCAATGTCCTTTCTACCTGAATTGCCCCCATCCCGCCAGCCCTCAGCCTCAGGTGTCCACCCCAGCCCACACAGCTGCATCCTCCTCCTCAGCCCGGAGCTGTAGGTTTGGGTGGTGGTCGGAGTGCAGCATGGCGAACCACACCTCTGAGAGCAAGCTGACTGTGTCTCCTGTCCTGCAGAGAACGGGGAGTGGGCCATTGATTTTTGCCCTGGGGTGATCCACTACCATGATGGTGGCTCTGCTGATGTCATCTACACACTCATCATCCGCCGGAAGCCGCTTTTCTATGTCATTAACATCATTGTGCCTTGTGTGCTCATTTCTGGGCTGGTGGTGCTGGCCTACTTCCTGCCGGCACAGGGTAAGCGGTGATCCCAAATCTGCACTAGGGCTTGCTTCCTGGGTCGGGGCCACTCTCACTGGGTGCTCTCTCCAGCTGGTGGCCAGAAATGCACCGTCTCTATCAACGTCCTGCTGGCCCAGACCGTCTTCTTGTTCCTAATTGCTCAGAAAATCCCGGAGACATCTCTGAGTGTACCGCTGCTGGGCAAGTGAGGACAGAGTGGGTGTTGGGGTCACTCTCGTGAGGGTGGGAATATAGAGTGGCCTGGGAAGGGCGCAGCCAAAAGCTAGTGATTCTACCAGAAACTGTGGCCATTTCCACCCCTCGTGGGCTTTATTTAGACATAGGATGGAGCTAGGGCTGTGATGGGTGCTCTGATCCTGTGTTCTCACTGCTGCGGGATGCCACCTTAAGGTCTCCTGAGTGTCTCTGTTGGGGGACAGTCCAGCTCAGTGTCTCCTCAGTCCCATCTCTGGCCCCTAATGGACAAGGTCCCCAACCCAAACTCACTGGCTCCCGGGGGATTCCATGGCCTAGCTGGCATCGCCACTGTTGCAGGAATGAAGTGGACCCCTGCAGGCCCCGTCTGCACAGGCACAGCCTCACCCCCTGCACCAAGAGCCGAGCGCTCCAGCCTGCTGCTGCCCCAGCTCGCACAGCCCCATGCCGGGCCGCCTGAGCTACCCGGGCCAGTGCTCCACCAGGATCTCCAGCATGTGCAGCTGGGTCTGTGCTGTTGTCACCGCAATCCAGTCCTCCCACTTCCTGCAGCAGCCAAAGGGCTGATATCTGTATTGGGGGTACAAGGGCTAGTGAAGGCATGAAGATTCTTGTCCAGATCCTATAGCCCTTTTCCCTGGTGCCTCTTTCCCCCACTTTCTTACTTCCCACCCCACCACAGCCCCACACCTCTAACAAGGTGGCGCTCAAGCTCATGAGGCTGGCTGCGGCTTCTCTTAGCACCAGCCCTAGCGTGGGCTCCTGGGGCTCCTGCGGCTCCAGGGACTTCAGTTCTTCAAACTGCTGCTCCAGATATTCATGTGCGGCAGCCACAGCAAGTTCCAGGGAAGATAGAATTGGGGGCTGGAGAGCCACCTGGAGGAGCAGAGGCAGTGCAGCTGTGGGACCACATTGCAGGGGCAAGCCATAGGGACCTCCTTAGAGGTTCTCCAGATACTGCTCTTTAAGTAGTCTCACCTCGGTGGAGCTGTGATAGTGGTAGACCCACAGCAGGGTGTCCAGAGAGCTGGGGGTCCCCTTCATGGCTGCGCAGGTGGTAGAAATGTTAGAAGGGTCGGAAGTGGTTGGCCTAACTAAAGGCCCACAGCTGAGGCTTGGCTCCACCCACTTGCACAGAGGTGTTTGTGAGGTCAGAGGACCAGCTTGAGGGAGTGGGGAGGAGCTGAGGTCAGAGAAGCTGGGATGCTAAGTCATGTACCCTGGGGTCCTCAGGTACCTCATTTTCGTCATGGTGGTCGCCACCCTCATTGTCATGAACTGTGTCATTGTGCTCAATGTGTCTCTGCGGACGCCCACCACTCATGCCATGTCCCCGAGGCTACGCCATGTAAGACTGTACTTCAGGTAGCCCAGGGTTGAGACAGTGGGACCCTGGGGTGGGGCGGTGTTTAGAGTTGATCCTCACCCTCCCACCCAGGTTTTATTGGAGCTGCTGCCGAAGGTCCTGGGCTCAGCACCGCCCCCCGAGGCTTCCCAAGCTGCTCGGCCCACTAGGCGGGCGTCCTCAGTGGGAATACTTCTCCGAGCAGAGGAGCTGATTCTGAGAAAGCCGCGGAGCGAGCTTGTGTTTGAGGGGCAGAGGCACCGACATGGAACCTGGACCGGTGAGCACACTGACCTCAGCAGGCCAACAGGGCACTCGCAGTGGAGATCCCCTTGGTGACCCCACCCGGTGTTGCCCCCACCAGCTGCTCTCTGCCAGAGCCTGAGCGCTGCAGCCCCTGAGATCCGCTGCTGTGTGGATGCTGTGAACTTCGTGGCCGAGAGCACGCGGGACCAAGAGGCCATCGGCGAGGTGAGTTAGAAGCCAGAGAGGGCTCCTCAGAGCACCCGCCCAGCCCAGCCTGCGCACCTATCCTCATGGACTCAGCTCGTGCTGTCCTTTTCCCAGGAGGTGTCCGACTGGGTGCGCATGGGGAAGGCCCTTGACAATGTCTGTTTTTGGGCCGCTCTGGTGCTCTTCAGTGCAGGCTCCAGCCTCATCTTCCTTGGGGGCTACTTCAACCAAGTGCCCGATCTTCCCTACCCCCCCTGTATCCAACCTTGAACCTGTGCCTGCAGACCAACTTTCCGACCCACTTCAGCAGGAAATAGATTTTTGAGAAACAAGCTGCTGGCACTAATAATCTCTTCCCACAGCTGACAATAAATGTTTTGTTAACTTCCCAGTAGGAAATTAATGTGCCTGTGTGGGTAGGCTTGGCCCTATCCCTACTGGGGTCAGAGGTGGGGCTGAGGGACTCAGACCCTTGGTACCAATCCTTGAGATGGAGACTTCACCGCTGACCTCCCTTCACTCTTTCTTTGGCCTATGAGTTTTCTGAGTTTGGAGTTTGAGTCAAAATCTACGTAGCTTATGCTTGCCTTGAACGCTCCAGTATTTTCCACCCACAGCCTGTACAGTGCTGGACTTGTAGATGTGCACTATCACATCTCATTAGGAGTATGAGCAGCTAGACAATCTTATCCAATTGCTATTAATTATGAGGATTTCTGCTTACAGAAATCTTTGGCTCCTCTGGCCTGGCTGTTGTGTGTGTAGGGACCATACACCCTCAGTGAAACCCACAGGTTTAGGGCTGAGGACGCCTGGCTCTCCCTCAGGCAAGTCCTCTAGGTCTTCTTGGCCCAGCACTATGTACCTCAGTCCACTCCCACAAGACTCACTTAGCAGATCTCCCCTATCTCCTTATCCCTTCTATTCTAACTGCAGGCCTCCTGGCTAGCACCAGGGTCCTGAGAGAAAACAGAATAATCTAGGGCCTGAAATGGTAGGAGCTGGTTGAACTGTCTTTATTAACAAACGGGATATCCAAGGCCACTACATTGAGGAGGGGCAGGGGAGGAAGAGAAGGGCTACTTGCTGCTCACACTATATACAGATGCAAGCAAAGAGGTGTGTAGAGGGTGAGAGCTCCCTGCTCCCTCCCTCCACCAGGGAAGGGGAGAGGACAGAAGAGAAAGGGGCTGGAAAAGGGGGAATGTTTTGGTTGGTGGGGGTCCCCCCTCCATTCCCTGGGGTTTGAAGAAGAAAGGAATTGTTAAAGTGCTTTCAGAAAATGAGGAAATGGTCCCTGCCCCTGGAGTGGCAAATGACCCCCCAAAACTTAGGGCCCAGTGACCCCCCCCAGAGTCTGGTACATTCAAGGGGGGAGCCGGCTCCCCTGACGTGCAAATAAAGGGGTCCAGGGCCCTGCCCAGTCAGCAGCAGTGGGGTAGGGGTCTAAACCCCAAGCACTCTCTGAAGTAGAGAAAGGGGGAAAGGGGGGCCCACTCTATTCCTGGTGAGAAGCTGTGTCCTTTCCCAGAAGTTGGGGCCAGGCACAGTTAAGGGAGAGAACATGTTGGGGAAAAGGATGGTCACATGATCACAAAAGCATGGGGGTGTTTTCAGAGGTCATGTTCCCAGCAGGCTCCAGTGAATCAAACCAATAAAAGCAAAAGCCCAGGGAAGAGAATGGGGGCAGCTGGGGAGATCTGGCTGGAGAAGCTGGTCCAGTGTGAGCGGCCCCAGCCTGGCCATCACCAGTTCATAATGCAGTTCCGGTTCAGGGTCATGAAGTAAACTTGGCTGCTGCCCCCAGAGCGGACAGAGGCAAAAAATACCTAGGTGGGAAGATGGAGAAGTCACCAAGGGCTAGGGGGATGGGCTGAGGGCTCAATTAACTGGGAGAGAGAAAGCTGGGGATGTGGCTCAGTACAGTGCTTGCTAGAATCTGGAGACCATGAGGTATCACCACCGAAACAGGCAAGGAGAGACTGACTGCAGATGGGCTCAGGGTGTCCCTCCTGCCTCAGGGAGACAGAGCTGTGCTACCAGATCTCTGGGGCGGAGGCAGCTCAGAGCCAAAGAAGAGGAAGGACATGTTCTGCTGCCAAGAGGGCTGATTTCAGGAAGACACCTCAATCATCCTCTCCCGAGATCCCCGCCCAAGGTCCAGAGTCTGGGAACTAGCCTTGCATGGGGCTTGGGCAAGTGCCTCCCACCTTGTCATTCCGCTCACACAGGAACTTGAGCCTCTGGGCCCGCTTGTGCATGAAGACGCCATCTAGGTGTCCTGTCTCCACAGAGCGGATCTCAATGGCTTTCTCACCCCAGCCCATTATCTGGTTGGAGCAGATGTAGGCTGCAGGGAGATAGTGGGAGAAAGCAGTGTGTGAACGGCTGCATTCGTGGGTCCCCTCAGGGACAAGCAGCTTAGAAGACAGCCCTTCACTCACCTACAGAGGTGGGCATCTCTCCCCACTGCAGCACCACATCCTTAATGATCCGCCCATAGGTGTTGACATAGACACCCTCATCTTCATAACACAGCAACATCTCCATGCCATCAGTGTTGGGGAGGAAGATGATGGCATGGGGCGTAATCTGGCTCTGGATCTGGGGAGGAGAGGGTGCACTGGTATCCCTGGGTCTGGTGTCCAGATTCTGAGGCCCCATGCTCCCTGCAGCTCTGCCAAGCTCACATGCACAGGAATGTAGATGTCATAGCTGTTCCCGGAGTCAACATCCACAGCATGGAAGCCAGCATTGGAGCCATAAATGACCTTAAGCCGCTGTCCCTCCTCCACCGTCAGGTCCACCAGCAGAGGGCGGTGAGGGAGGTCAGCAAAAGACTGTGGAAGAGAGAAGAGCTCAGAGGGGACAGACAGAGGGGCTGGACTTCAACGCTACTGGGAGGAAAAAACCCCCAACAGTATTGGGGGGCTGTGGCTGGGATTACCTTGAAGGCCATGAATTTGTGGTAGGGCTTGGGGGCCCAAGCATACACCTCCACAGAATTCTTCAGGGCAATGACAAGGAACTTAATGCGCTCGTATTTCACTGGGGGCAAGAAAAAGAGACAGATTCAGGGACTCCTTCTGAGGCTCCCAGGTCTCTCACCTTGCTGCCCCAAGCCCCATCTCCAGCTTCAAAGCTTCCCTGGCATCTCACCGAGGCCCCATTTCTCCCAGGCCACCCTGTGTGACATCCTCACCAACTCGGTAGTGTCCGCAGCCCTCCATGTCCCCCACAGTGGTCCAGCCCTGCTTCTTCTCCACCTCTGGGTCATTGTGCAGGATCTTGTTCCGGAGCCAGGACAGGTAATACACCCGTAGTTTGTTCCTTTTCCCTGAGGGATGGACATGCATCCACACACACATCCACATGCACACACACACTCTCCCATCCTCATTGGAGGCCTAGTGCTTCACCACCCTGTCTGCATACCACAAGGGGAAAGTGGCCCCACAGTCCAGCTCCTAGGCCAAGGCCACCTTCCTCCCAGGCTAAAGATGGTGGCAGAGCTGAGGAGCCAGCACACATACCTGAGATGGTGATGAGCAAGTTGAGGCCCTCCAGAACATCCATTTGCTGGAAGCGTCGCCGCCCAATTAGTCCATACACCTTGCCCTGCCCACTTCGGTCCAGCAACATAAGCCCATTCTCTGTACCCACCAGCAGGTTGACCCCTGCAACAGGATCCCTTGCATAGGTCAGGCACAGAGCCCAGGCTCTCACCTGAACAGAAGCATGGGAAATACACTCAGGCCCCTCCTTGCCCTTCAGACCGCCTACCCCAAAGAGCAGCACACAGGATCTCAGAATTGAATCGCTTCTTGTACTTCCGGATCTCAGGAGTTTCACTATGAGCCCGTGTGTTGGTAGGGTTCACATTGACCACCGAGCCTTTCCTCACATCGTACTGCAGTTGTTCGAGCCGAGTTCCCTCTCCACCCACTAGAGCTGTCAGGAAGAAGGGAGAGGGGGTTGGGATGCAGCATTCTCACAAGTTTTTCTTTACCTCTCAGTGCCCCTACCTCTGGCCTTGGTGCCTCAGAATACTTAGGAGGGACTAGAAGGGCCAGAGAACAGAGGAGGTGCATGTAAGAGAGGAAAGGGCTCAGCCTGAAGTCAAAAGACCTGGCTCACATACTAACTGCATTAGTAGTCAGTTTCAAACTTGCCCAGGCCCCTTGGCCACTCTGAACTTTGGCATCCTCTAACGGGGGGCTCAGCAACCCTCTCTTGCCTCTGTGCTAGGGCAGGAGCCAGGACCCAAAAGAGGAGGCCGATTATCTATACTTTGTAAAACTATGTGCTCAGACATCTGTGACCCTCTCCAGGCCTACTCTGGACCTTAGCTCAAGGCCTATCTGTCCCCACATCCTTACCTGTGATGGGGATAGTATCTCCACTGCCTCCGGGCTGGTAGATTCCTAGGTCCACAAACATGGTGAACGAGCTCTTGCCAGGGGCCTTTACCAGCCCATGAGACTGATACTGTGGGAGAGGGCCAGCAGTCAGGCAAACAAGGGTGATCCCAGACTATGGCCCAGCTCTCCCAGGCACCCACTGAGAAGTTTGTGGTGTTCTGCCCCACTTACCACAGTGCCCCCAACACCCCTGGCTCTCCTGTGCATTTCCAGGGTACTTCTCCCATCCCATGGACCTGCTCCAGCCCACTTACATCACTGCCTCCATCCTTGGAAGGGGGACTTTGACCTTTGCTGTTCTCAGTGGGGGAGTGACTGGGCTGGACCACATCTGGAAGGTTCGTGTAGCCATTGCTGTCAGCATGCAACAGGCTTCGTTCCTCCTCAGGAGTCTGCAGAACAGAGGGTGAAGTTGGCACTGGGGTTGGGGGTTTTGCCTCAGGTGTGGGTAAGGTGGTAGGCTCACTTACACGCTGGACCACCATGGTGCCACCCCCGTATGGGGGCTGGGTCCCAGCTATCTCCTCAACATCATGGACCACCATGGTGCTGACACTGTCTGTGTCTCCATCGCTGCTGTGGGAGAAAGGAAGGTAGGGCCTTCTAGGTCCTTCCATCCAAGTGCCATAGGTGCAGATGACAGAAATAGACTTGGGCTTTCAGTCTCTTCAATACATATGCGCTCAACCCTTGCTTAGCTTCAGGTGTTCCCTGCATCACATCCAGGGCAGGGTGGCACCTGAGCTGACATAACCCCTAACTACATTCTGACACCTCATCCCCTGGCCTCTGACACAGGAGTCCCTGTCCCAAGATGCTCCGTACCGGCCCCCAGGGGTGTCTCTGCTCCCCTCAGATGGTTCACCATCGCCTTCTTCCTCATCATCTTCACTGCTCTCCACTTCTTCACTGGATGATGAATAGTCCATGGCTTTCTTGGGTGGTCGGGGTGCTTCATCCAAGGTTCGCTCTTTCAGCAACACAAAATCCTACAGAAAAGGACAGGCATGGGGGGCATGCTCGAGGGACTGGACAGAGGCAGTACAGAGGGTCCCAGCAGAAACCTGGGTGGCCTGTCTCACTAACCTCACCAATCGCTCGCTTATAGCTCTGGGAGGGGCCGCAGGGCAAGAAAGGCAGCCAGGAAGACGTAGGAGAGATGGTAAGAAAGGTTAGTAACTTGAGATATGCCTGTCCATGATCCCCACAGTTTTCCTCACATGGATTAGTGAAGATCCCACCCTTGACACCCATTCTGTGCCCATCCCCACCCAGGCTCTGAAGGCTCCACACCCTGTCTGAAAAACTAAACCAGGATAAGGCAGAGCCACACCCGCCACCAGATGACTCACTGCGGGTCTGCCTGGCCGTGAACGGTGGTCATCAGGCTTGGTTTTGTTCCCAGAGGAGAGTGGGGAGCTGTCCAGTTTGGTAGAGACTGGACAGAGCAGAGTGGGAGAAGAGAGGTCACTGATACCTGGATAGGAGATAGCCCAGAGCCTATCCCCTGAGCTGAACCCCAGGCCCTAAACCCAGTTCAGTACTCTTCCATGCCCACCTAGGTCACCTGTGCCCCTGTAGGCATGCTAGAACAAACCCACCGAACACAGGGTCTAGGCCAATCAAGACTTCAGCCAGGCCCAGAACAGGCTGCAGGATCCTGGTTCACATACCTCCCACACGGTTTCGATTTCGTTCCAGTGAGCCAGCCTGGGGGAGATGCCCATGAGAGGCTGGGAGGATGCTGTCGGATCGCTCCCAGCCAGAGTCACTCCTCCTGAGGTCTGGGTTACTGTGAAGGTGCAAAGTCAGAGTCAGGAGACAGGTCTGTCTTCTTTGGGGCTTTGACATTCTCTACAGAGGGAGCCATCACCAGGAGGAGCAGGTCTCGAAGTGAGAGGTGAGAGCGAGTGGGGGGACAACTCCATTACCTAGAGGCGTTGGGCGGGCCAGGGGGCTGAGCAGGGGGCCCTGGAGGCTTGGGGGTGCCCCGCTCTGCCCGCCTTTGCAGATAGATTTGCCAGGCGGAGTTGCTGCGAGGTCTGTGGAGGGAGCACAGGGTGCCGGGAGGGGCCAGGAGGGGCTGAGGTGATGGGGTTGGGACTGGCTCACCCCTAAGCAGGTAACTGGGTAAAATCCCCTGTACCCTTTAACTCTCTAGATTGCTACCCAACCCCAACCCAGTATTACCTGGCACGGACAGCCTGAGCTGGCCGGGACCCGCCGGCCCCACTGGTGTTAAGGGCAGTGGCAATTGATGAGGTCCTCTGAGGCACCTGGACAGAGAACAGGTAGTTAGCATGCATTATGCCTCTCTACTCAAAGAGGTAGATTTCCCTACTTGTATGAGAAGCAAACTGAAATTCAGGGAAGTAAACAAGTCCAGGTTATAAAGCTGGGAAATGACAGAGCTGAGATTCTAATCCAGAAAGGCTGCCCCATAATGCTCCAAAACACCCTGGGCGATTTTCCATACCCACTCACCACTGGGATCAATGTGACACAGCTGTGTGCCTTCCCACCCCCTGGACAGTTGCCCCTGCACGGCAGGGGCCATAGCAGCGGTCTTCTCTTCTTCCTCCTGTTTCACTCCGCACTCTTTGCATCTTGCCTGCCCCTTCATTCTCCTTCTTTCCTTCTCCCTCTCTCCGCTTTTTGTTGATCCTACATCCATCCTTACCTTAGGTGGGGCCTCATTATCTGGCCGGACCCAGGACGAGGGGTTTGGGCTGGGGCCAGGCCCTTCAGATGTGGGATCTGAATTCTGGCGGATGACAGGTCCTCGGACACTGGGTGTGGCAGCGGGCGTAGGGATGGCAGGGTCAGGGTCGTGGGCGGCTGGGAAGGCAGCCAGGTTTCGGGTGGGCTGGTCCTGCAGGGACTGGGATCGGGGTACAGGTGCTGCATATGGCTTCAGTGGGACCCGGTGTGCCACCAGGCTCTGCAGGGAGAGACCAGGGAGGGTGGGCTGCCTGCTCTATAACATACCCCCACCTGCAAGCTGGGATCTGGGCCAAAAAGAGGCATTACTTGCCCCTTTTTCAAAGAACAGAGGTTCCTGGAGCCCAAGAATAAGTAAGAAGTAGGAATAACACATGCAGCAGGAGGCAGATAACCATCTGCTCATATAACCTGTGCTTTATAATCTTGGCAAAGACAAGTGAATGTGTACATATACATGGATGTGTGTGGGTCTATGTGTATAGACACATGTAGGTTATGCTCTGAGCTAGCTTCCCTGAATCTGTGTGTTAAGGCAGGACTGGGGAAGAGATTTACCTTGTGTGGTCCCTCCTGGGGCTCCACCGGCCTCTGCATAGGAGGAGTTTGGGAAAGAGGTCCTGGGGGCCCTGGGGAGGTTTGGGGGATGGGAGGCTCTGGGCCAGTGCTGCTCGGCTTGGTCTTGGCCAAGGGAGAGTTCTGTTGCTTGTTCATCCTTGTTCTCTCTTCTACCTGTGATACAAAGGTGTATCAAGCAGATCATCTCTTGCCTCCCAGGGCTCAACACTTAGGTCCCCACTTACTCCAACTGTTCTGGCCCTACAGCCCGTTCTGCATGCTCCTTTCTCCTCTCAGCGCCCACTAATGTGGAACAAGAGCTTCTCAGACTCTCCTGGCCTCAGGCAGTGGACTAACAGGACGGACTCTTAGGGGGTAAAGGAGGCAATGAGTACCTCTCGGGCCCAGGCTGGCTTGTCAGCGGGATTAATGCCCCGACCATAATGATACAGAGGCTTCCTGTCCCCAGGCAGGATTTGCTGTTGTTGCTGTTGCTGTTGCTTCTGAAGTTGCTGTTGCTGCTGCTGCTGCTGCAGGGACTTGAGGTAGGCATGCTCCTGCTGCAGCTGCCTCTGGAGACGTTCCGACTGCCGCTGCTCCTCTAGCTGCTTCCGCTTGTATTCCTGAGCCCAAGGGTAGGAAGAGAGGGCTCAGCAAGGTGTGGCCATGAAAATTAGAGCAGGCAGACCCTTTCTTTCTTCCATCTGCCTAGAGGAACTGCTTTCCCACGACAACTTAGGTGAGTCCCTTCCCATGAAGTACACCCATCCCAGTCCAGCAAAAGAGCTCCGGACAGCTTCTTCCCAAGGATACTGAGGGAACCCGTTACCAGCAGCAGAGCCTGTTCCTGGAGCAGCTGTTGCTGAAGGATCTCGAGCTGTCGCTGCTCCTCCTCTAGCCTGTG
>PVKA01038589.1:0-20132 GCA_004027165.1 Ctenomys sociabilis
CTTGCTGTCTTGTGCTCATGGGCTGAAGTGTCTGAAACCTTGGGCTGATTTGGGAGGCATCAGCTTGCCCACCAACAGATGAGTGGAGGAAGAAGATGGGCAGATATGCACAGCAGAGCATACACAGTGACCAAGGAGGATGAATTCAAGTCACTTGTGGAAAAACCAATGGTTCTTGAGACCACAATGTTAAGTGAAATGAGTCAGTTAAGTATTGCATAATCTCTCTTAAATGACAAACTCAAAATCTAAATACATTAAAAACTAAGATAAAGGAGAGATGGTAAGAAAGAATGAGCAGAAGTTTTGAAGATGAGGATGGGGACAAGAAGAAAGGGTAGAGGGGAGGGTGGAGAAGAGAACTGAAAATGGTTCAGATGTAACATTTTACTCCATTATATAGTGGTTTGTCAAAATGAATGCAACGATCTTGTATTGCCAATATCACCTACTGAAGAAAAAATAGTAGTCAATGGTTCAGTTTTAAGAGCACAGGGGGCCAGGAGACAGCACCAGGATTCCAATTGGGAGCAGGATCTGGGATGGGGAGAGGGAGATGGAGAGGAAAGGGGGTGGAGACCCCAGAATCCAGGAAGGTGACAGCTGGCCCCAGTTGCAAGAAGAAACAGGACGTAGGAGGAGGAACGGCTGTTTCTGCTAATGACTCTGTGACTTCTGGGGTCACTCCAGAGGAGGGCTGCACACATATGCACAGGCTTCAGTGTTGGCGATGGAGAGGAGCCCCGGAAGCTGGCTGGACCTCAGTCTGTGGCCTGGCAGTCGCCTGTCTCTAGATCACAGAAAACACTTGCCCTATTATACAGTGAGGACATTTCTACTTCTCAGGGCCCCTAGGGGTGGACAGTGGCTGAGCTGGAGTTCAATTGCACATGTGCAGTTACAGCAAGGCTGTCCAAGAACAGGAGTGCCCAAGGAGAGGGGTTTCACCTAGTACCAACCTCTTGCTGATTGTACAACTGAACACTTGAGTCATTGGCAGTTCCTTTTCTCCCACCAGGAGAGGGAGCACCACCTGACCTCAGCTTTTGCACTCTGACTTGTCTTCAGTCCTTCCACCCCTTGCTCTGGGACTCTCAAGAGCTGCACAGCATGTGACACTGGAAGGTAGAATGTCTGCAGGGTGTAAGCGTCTACTGTAAGGTAGCCTTTCTTTATGTATGAATATTTCCTTGCTGACTTCCTAATTTTTAGCCTGACATGCCTTTTCTATAATTCTACTCTCAAGTCTTCTGCTCTGGGTCATAATATTGTGTTCTGTAGTGTTGTGCTATTTTTATTATACTTTCAATGTGCCTGGGGTTTTTCTTGATAATAATATAAACCTGACAAAACTTTCCACAGGTTTCAGCAATATTATTTGTAGCTCTTTCTTTTTCCTCTTTGAAACACAGTTTAAGGATCTGAGCAGAAAAGAAAAAAGTAAAGAGTTCTGGAAGACTGCAAATTCTCTGCACCAAGGGGTATGGGGTGTGAACATGCTCTGTCCATGTGGCTCAGGAATCCCAAGCCGGGGGACAGGTGTGGGGAGCATCCCTAGTTAGTGATCCTTAGGGGTGTTCAGGACATGGGATGTTCAGAGTCATTGTGAAGATTGGATCACAAACCAAGCACCAAACACAGGGAAAATGTGTGCAGTATTTAACTCTACCTTGTGTGAGGCTTGGAGAGCTTTTTGGATTTAAACAGCATGTGGTTCATAGAACTGTGAAGTTTTTGTCCAACATATTTTTAATATTATAATATCTCTCTCTTGTTTTCTCCATTTCTCTTACAGTTGCTATTTAGATGGCTCCCCAAGAGCTTCATGTGCTCATGAGGCTTTTGGAATGTAATTGGATTATAGGGGCGCATAGACGATTTGCTATTGGGAGAGCCTGTTCAGAAGACGCAGGTCTTGGGGTGTGGTCTGGAGCAGCTCTGTACTTTCCCATGACTCCCTTCTCTCTCTGCTTCCTGTCTGCCATGCTGTGAGCAGCTTTCCTTTGTCAGGCCCCTCTGCTGTGCTGCCCGGCCTTGGAGCCAGCTGACTACAGACTGAAACATGAGTCAAAATAAACCTTTCCCTTCTTAAATTATGGGTGTCAGGTATTTTGTTCTGGTGATGAGAAAGTGGCCAAGACAATTTCTGATTCTGAAGGAATTTTGTAGAACAAGGTTGGACCTTGCCATTTTATCTTGCATGCTTCTTAGTGATGCTTTTGTGTATATGTACAGATATTCCTCATATCCTGAGGGAACTATATTCCAATAAATACATCACAACTTGAAAACACCATAATCTGCAAAATACATTGTCTCCACCCAACCCACAAAAACACTTTGGCTTCCCCACCCAGCATGCTGTAGGTCACCGGTTTTTACCTGTAGTTTTAGCCAATAGCTAAGCTAATGTAGCTCTCTGGGGCTGCTGGGATTCTGAGAGAGGGCCATACAGCATCGGGACAGCCTCAACAAAGCAAGATTCAAAACTGAAAGGATAGTTTCTACTGAATGCATATTGCTCTGTTGCCAGTGTAGGTTAAAGAACTGTAAATTGAACCACCATAAATCAAAGAGCAAGGGATTGAGTGTGGGGAGATCTGGTGGGTGTGTAAACACATACTTTTAAATTATTTTTCTTGAAGTAATACACATGCAATGTTTAAAAATCCCATAGCTTTATAGGACTTATAAGACAATATCTGGCTTGCAACTCCAAAATGCAGCCATGTTTGCCTCTTGTTTTTTTTTTTTTTTTTTTTTTTTTTTTTTTTTTTTTTTTTTTTTTTTTTTTTTTTTTTTTTTTTTTTTTTTTTTCCTGGCACTTGCCTCTGTGCTACTAGAATGTGCTATTGTTATTGTTGTTCTTCCATTTTGGATATTATCTATTGATTTTACACCTTTGAAGAGGTGGAATTAGCTCTTCCACTGTTTTTTTCCCCATTGCTTTTGATGACACTTTCTTTCACTCTGTTATCTTTCATACCTTTGAAGTTTTTCTTTGTACTGTCAGCGTACTGACCTTTGTCTATTGTCATTACTTGTTTTACTGTGTTTATTTTTTAATAGATGATTTTTGTTCCCTAGCTATTCCCCCCACCTCTCCTCCCTCTCTGTCTTTCTGTCTGTCTTTTTAAGACAGGGTCTGGGAATGCAGTTCAGGCTTGCCTTGAGCTCACTTTGCAGCCCAGGCTGGCTTCGAACTCACAATAATCCTTCCTCAGCCTTCTGAGTTCTGGAAATACAGGCATGCACCACCATGCCTGACTTTGTTTTGTCTTTTGAGATATGGTCTCGCTGTGTAGTTCAGGCTGGCCTTGAGCCTATTTGTGGCCCAGACTCTCAGATGCTTCCTCTGTAGTCACCTCCTGTTTACTTCAAGGAGGAGAGGTTAACCTGGGCTCACAGTTTTAGGGGATTCCACCCATGGTCAGCTGGCTCCAAGGCATGAATTTCATGGTGCAAGAGCATAGTGCAGCACAGCTGCTCAGTTAGGCTGGGGGGAAGCGGGGCACCTGGAAGATTCACCCTCTGCAGTGGTGCCCCAGTGACCCGGCTCTTGTGGGCTATGCCTCTAACAACCCGTTCACATATGGATAGCTCGAGATTAACCCACAGCTGAGCGTAGCACCTGCCCTCACAACCCAACCACCTTTTCAGGAGTCTCTTTATTCACTCATGTTTACAGTTAAGAGGTTACTCTCCCATTCCTTAGTGCTGCATCTCTCCCATTCTTTTTTCCTTTAAGGGTTTGCATTTTCTCTTTACCACTGTTACTTCAGTGGGATTTTTAGGTAGGAGGAATGATAAGTGTTTGTAAACTGTCATGTTTAAACAGAAACTCTCCTTTTCAGAAACCCATTGCTGATAATAGTACACATTTTTGGAGACACGATCTCACTGTGTGTTCCAGGTTGACCTTGAAGACCTGATATAGCTCAGAGTGGCCTCAAATTTATGGAGATGCTCCTGCCTTAGCCTCCTATGTGCTGGATGACACATGTGCACCATCATCCTTAATAACAGCACAACATTTTTATTCTTAAAAATGTATTTACTACAGAGTCTCACTACACAGCTCAGACTCACAGTGATCCTCCTGTTTTCAGCCTCCCCAGGGCTGGGACTATAGGTGTGTGCCACCACACCCAGACTTGGTGGCTGGCTCAGCACACGGGGGCCGGGGGCGGGGGGGACAGTGCCAACAACACAATGTTTTACTGCAGGAAGCTGTCAACGGTGCCAGATTTCTGTAAGGCAGAAGTTTCCAAGAATCAGCACTCACCATCGGACCCAAAGTGGGTGTCTGACATCCCAGCCCTCAGCTGCCTCTCATCTCCCTGTCAGCTTTCTCGTAGTTTTTGCTAGTGCCTGAAAATGTCTCTTACTTTTAAACTTCACTGTGTGCCTTTCAACATTTTGCACAGCTACTCAGGATTTCTCTCTGTTTTAGAAAGATATGAAATTCCTGCACTGCCAGATCAAAGTCAAGCTGAAATGTCTGGATGTTCCTACCGAGGATATTAAAAATCAAAAAGCCTCTTATTTTAGTTCCCAATATTGAAGCAGATTGATCTCTACCAGTTGTGAAAAGGCAAACTCTAGTTCATAATATAAATGATCTCACAGGATGCATACCACTAGGGCAATCTGGTGGCTTAATTGCTTCCTCCCCAGTGACTTACGGCTTGGAACAGAAAGGAAAGCAGGCCATCAAAACCAATACTTGAAGGCCAAAGATAAAAAATGTTAATAATTAGTAACAGCTAGAAGCGAAGTTAATTCTCAGCAGGCCCATAATGCCAGCTATTTAATGCAAATTAACAAATGACATTTTAATGTAAAGTACTCAAAAGCTAATATTCTAATTTTGCAAGGAAGATCAATAACTCAACAAACAATAATGTGCTGCAGACAGGGATCCAGAGCTGGAGTGATAACTTCATCTTAGTGATGAGTGAAATGCTACACAAAGTTTATATCCGTGATCCAAAATTAGACCAATAAGAGTTAGATGCCACACGCTTTGGAAGAAGGTCTCATAAAAATGAAAAGTGTGAGCACTGGCTGATCACAGAGTGATAAAAGTGGTCATATACCACTAGGTAACGAGATAATTTCTTTTTTCTCTGAAGGATTATGAAGGGTAATTCTGAATTAAAATGGGGTTCTTTTTGAATTCTTAGATACTGTGCTTTAAATACAAGTTTAGTAAGTGAATAATGAAATAGCATTCCAATTTGTCATGCCAGGTTGCTCAGGATAAATAATTTTACTTTAAAATAGAAAAACACCCATTAATATGGGGACTGAAGTCTCCTTGTGACCAAGAGCGACATTAAGTTTTTCTGCTTCTTCAAAGCACTGAATAAAACCTCACAAGGCTCGTAACTCCCATTTGTTTAGCACATTTCTGGGAACAGAAATATTCTCCCGTTTACCTCATTTGATCTTTAAAACAAGCCTCCAAGGTGTATTTTCTTAGCTTCATTTGATATACAAGGGAACTGAGAAATTATGATTTTCCCAGGACTGTGCAATGTGCAAATACTGGCTCTCTGCAGTGTCTGGCACACTGAGGGGGGTTCACACCTGAGCCCTGACCCCTGCCCTTCCAGACAGCCTGTGTATGTGATCATGTCCAGGCCGGGAAGCCCAGTGTGTGGTGTCTTTCCATTAAGTGTGCTGGCTCCTCTTGTCCTAATATTTGCTTATAATCTTTTGCTGCGGAATGTTTTTATTGATCTGTTTGACATTTGTATCAACTCAAAAGCCTCTTACTTTGCCAACATTTTTTTAAAGGTAATTATTTCAGTATGAAGGATATATTTTGATTTCAAAACCCATTCATCAAACACTTTTTAAATTTTTTATTTTTATTTTTTCTTCATTATTAACTTTATTGAAAATCAATAATAATTATATAGCAAATTAAAAGTTGTAGACAAATATTGAAATGTGAAAGATATCAGATGTAGACAGAGTGAATTTTAGAAAAATATTTCTTAAATGAATACATAACATGAGATTAATAATAGATTGTGCATCATAAAAATTATTTATAAACTTAAATGAATATAATAATAAAACTGTGTAGAACAAACATGAAGAAGAGTTTACAGATCAGTCATATAATAGTTCTCTCTGTCAAAATCAAGAAACTTGTATTCATATAATTAGAATTCTCAAAGTAGAAGGTGTAGGCAATAAATATTTAAAGATTTATGATTTCTGAATTTAGTTGAACTGATAATTCCACATTTCTAAGAAAAATGAACCTTTTACACAAGAAATATGAATAAAATCATATCAAGATACACAAAACTAAAATTGTCCATAACTAATTATAAAGAAAAAAATCATTAAAGAATATACATAGAAAAAATATTAGCTATGGAAGAATAAAATTAAATAGCATCTTAATGAAGGGAGATGGCTCAGTGGAATAAGCACTTCCCTTGCAAGCGCAAGGGCCTGAGTTCAATCACTGTTTCCGCAAAAAACCCAAACAAACAAACAAAAAAAACAAGCTAAATAGCATCTTATTTCATATTAGAAAAAAAAGAGCAAGTAGGTAAGAAACTAGATTTATTTATTCAAGGGACTGAAAAAAATCTGTCCTCATTGAATTTTATACTCAGCAAACATACCTTTAAAAAGTAAAAGTAAAGTATTTTTCAGTTATACAAACTCAAAATACTCCTGAACCTCTGGATGTATCATACAGAAAATAACAAAGACCAACTTCTTTATCCAAGACTATACAGCAACTTCTCTTCACAAACCATCAAGTGAAGAGCATGGAGCAAAGTACTACAAGGCTTGCAAGAAAACAAAGTCCAACCCAGACTGATATACCCTGAAAAACTCTCAAGTTTAATGGAGAAGGGAAATACTTCCATGGCAAAGAACAAATAAAAAACTTCATGACAAGAAAGACAATCCTTTATCCAGGACCATGCA
Organism: Ctenomys sociabilis; assembly: GCA_004027165.1. Classification (NCBI taxonomy): domain Eukaryota; kingdom Metazoa; phylum Chordata; class Mammalia; order Rodentia; family Ctenomyidae; genus Ctenomys; species Ctenomys sociabilis. The sequence continues at coordinate 6,964 of PVKA01038589.1, forward strand.
GCAACTTCTCTTGTTCAGAAGGTGAAAAGAAGCTGCTGTATGGTTCTGAATAAAGAATAAAGAGCTCTCAAAATGGTAGTTATACAGGACGGAAGATTTCCACAAAACAGTATCATTCTTACGTCAGGTTGCATATACATATTTTTCACATGTGTGTGAGTGCGCATGTGTGTGTGTGTAAAAGACAGGGAGAAACTAATATAAAGTCAGTGGAAAATGGAAATAAACTTTTTAACATTTCTAATAGTAAGAGAAAATATCATACTGTGTCTTAGTAGATTATAAACCAAAGAAACAGTATAAATTATAAAACAAAAATTAAAATTGAACAATATTCAGAAAATTGATTAAATATTAATGAATTCAAAATTAAATTGAATATTTCAAAATAACATTCCAAATGAAAATTAAATTATGAGTCCAACTAAGAGGTCAGAATGTGGCGTGTCATATCGTGATATTCTGTTAATCTGTGATCAATTCAGACTACTCACACAGCATTTGATTAGTTTTATATATACAAAAATATCAACTAAGAAAATGTTTTCATGATAGTAAAGAATTACTAAAAATAAAACCTAGTGACTACCCTGGAATGGAAAATATATAACCAGCACTTCCAACAGTTTGGGGATAGGATATCACACAAAGTTCTAGTGTGTGGTGGACGTGCACGGTGTCCATGATGCTTACTGGTGGCCAGGTGTCACTTGTGGGACTGAGCTACTGCTATTTCCTTGATATCCGCCCTGTAGACCTGGACAGAATCATGCAGGAGAAGTGCATTTGTAGAGTGTGCTGTTGGAAATACTTTGCTACTGTATACAGAAGAATAATTAAAAGATTAGGGTTGTATACCTCTTTTTTCCTGTGTTTAATGGGCCTATTTGGTGGGTTCTTTCTATTCTCATTCATGGAGCTGTGGTCATTTTGATCCTTCTCTGGATTATTTTTTATTAGTCTGTGTAGGATTGTTTTTGTTGTCATGAAGTTTTTTATTTGTTCTTTGCCATGGAAGTATTTCACTTCTCCGTTAAACTTGAGAGTTTTTCAGGGTATGTCAGCCTGAGTTGGACTTTGTTTTCTTGCAAGTCTTGTAGTACTTTGCTCCATGCTCTTCACTTGATGGTTTGTGAAGAGAAATCTGCCATTATTCTGATGGGTTTTCTTTTAAATGTTATGTGTTTCTTTTCTCTAGCACCTTTTAATATACTGTTTCTGTGTTGAATTCTAGGATCTTGATTATTATATGTCTGGGTGTGGTTTTGATTGGTTTGATGTTATTTGGAATTCTATATGATTTGCTTACTGAATGTCAGATTGTTGCCCCATACCTGGGAAGTTTTCTGCTATTACTTCTGCCCATACTCTTTTTATATCATTTGTATTGACTCCTTCTTTCTCATTGATGCCTAGTAGTCTTACATTGTTCATCTCTGCATCATTTTGCAGATGCTGAATTATTTTTTCCTGCATCCTAGTTGTTTTTAAGAGCTCTTTTCTTACCTTATCACTAGCTACAATGGTGTCTCCAAGGTCTGAAAGTCTATTTTCACTTTCATTCAAACGTTTTTGCCAGCTTGCAATTAAGGTTTTAATTTCCTGTATAGTACTTTGGTTTTTTTTTTTTTCCCATGGATACCAGAATCCTATATAAACAGAATAAAGCTGTTGAGTGTGCTGTCTTCTGTAGAAGACAGTTCAGAAACAGCATCCAACTATAGGTCTATTACATCCTTTAACATCTTACCAACTGAAAGATTGATCTTAGGAGACATTGTGCTGAGGAACAGAATTCTTAGTTTTGGCACTGAGAGCAGAGGAAGTGCCCTCAGCCTCATGCATACTTAGCATGCACACTGTAATAAGCCACAACTCCATTCCTAGAATATGAACTTAATTTAACTCTTAAATTCTTAATTTGATAACTCACCTATTACCACATAGTTCCAGCATTTCCATTGGAAAAATCTAGCACAAATTAGAATTACAAATCTTTATGTCAAAATCTGATCTTCCAATTTAGTGTTTTCCACCAACTTGTGGAGCAGAAACTTCCACAGGCTTCCCAGTCTTCTACTTAGGTGCTGCCCTTGTGGGAGCCTTGGCAGCAGCCATTGCAGTTTTTTTAGATGCTTGCTTAGCCTTTTTTGCTTTTCTTGGCAGCCCAGATAGCTTGTTCTTTTTGGGCCTTTCTAACTTCTGGTTTCTGATTCCCCTTGGCCATTATGTCAGCAAGAGAAGCACCAGTGATGGCCCTCTGAAATTTGACTGCTTGTCCTGTTCTTTTCTTTTGAATTTCTTCCGACTGTCCCCTTTTTGTGCTTTCTTCTGTAGAAGACAGTTCAGTTTATTTGCTGAGGATATCTCTTAGAAAGGAATGAAGACTTGAATTTTGCAATCAGAAACTGTAACACCTTCCCGTCAGTCCTGGTGTAGTGCCTCCCATGTCCTGGGAAGATCTTGTACCTGCTGAAGCTGCACAGCTCGACCTTCATGGGGGCAGTTGGCAGTCAAGGCAGAATATGGTGAAAAAGCAGTACTTTGAACATGCTCCATGCATTCTATTTCTTTCCTATATTCTTCATTCAAAGATTCAATCATTTTTATATTCTCCTTTATTTTTTTATCAGTATCTTCTTTAGAAGTACTTAGTACTTCTTTCGTTGTAGTCATCATTTCATTTTTACTTCAGAAATTTTTTCTGATCTGATTTCCTCCATGCTTTTTGCAGTTGTTTCTTTACTTCACACGCTATTATTTCAGAGATTTCAGGAGTGTGATTTCCAATTTCTTGTATGCTACTGTCTCTTGCATTTGTTCTAGGTGGGCTCGGGCCTGAGAACGCATTTTACTCCTTCTCTTTGTTACTTTGTACAGCACTATCTTCCTACCTTTGGTGCAGAGCTTTGGTAGAGTTATTACCTCAACACCAAGTCTGGATCTACCAAATTCAAACTTATCCAGGTGGGTGCAGCTTGGGTCTGGCTACTGTGCCCCACTTCTTCCTGCTGCAGTCCTTGGAGGTGACCCCTCTGTGCCCCTCTGGCAAGATGTTCTGCTCCTGGATCAGCTGGGTGGGTCTTGCCTCCAGCCTCTCTGCAGGGAGTTCTGCCGCAGGGTTCCAAGCTGGGCCTGTCTGGTGGAGGAAGTCTCACACAGATGCCTGACCTGAGTGCTGGCTGGAGTGTGGATCTGGAGGGTCCCAGCAATCCCACTCACACCCCCGGCCTGGGTGCTGGCTAGAATGAGCCATCAAACACTTTAAAAGTGACATTTTCATAAATAACTATCAGAATACTCACAATAAATAAAAACCAGATGTTCAAGAAAATGTCATTACGGATATCAACTCTATTAGGAGGTCCAAGTTGATCATTTCTAAGTGTAATGAGCAATTTATGTCATAATTTTGTTTTAGGACAAGATCTCACTATGTAGTACAGGCCGTGCTTAGACTCAATGTGTAACACAGGCTGGCCTCAAATTTGTGATCCTCCTACCTCAACCTTGCAAGTGTGATTACAGGCATGTGCAACCATGCCCAGCTTTATAAATTATAGTCTCTTTTGTCCTTTAAAAGCACCTGAGTTCAGAAATAACACTGTCCATGGTAGTTACCTACCTTGCACATGAACGCAGAAGACTTATCAGCATTTGGGCCTCTCCCCTCAAGGAGTCAAGAGGGACATAGGCAACAAAGGTAATGCTAATCAGGTAATGAGTTTCGAACATTCATCGAACAGTTTGTGGTTTGTACAGGAGAAAATGGCATAGGCTACAAAGTAGTTTGGTGGGAATAATTATTCACAATCATGACATTTACAACACCCCTTTCTACTACTGCAGTCCTCTCCTTGTGAATTTCTGTGTCTCTGTCTCTTTCCTTCCTTCCTTCCTTCCTTCCTTCCTTCCTTCCTTCCTTCCTTCCTTCCTTCCTTCCTTCCTGCCTTCCTGCCTTCCTGCCTTCCTGCCTTCCTGCCTTCCTGCCTTCCTGCCTTCCTGCCTTCCTGCCTTCCTGCCTTCTTTCTTTTCTTTTCATTCTCTCTCCTCTCCTCTCTTCTCCTCTCCTCTCCTCCCTTCCTCTGCCTTCCCTTCCCCTGCTCTCTCCTCCTTCCCCCTCCCCTTCCCTGCCCTTCCCTCCTTTTCCCCCTCCCCTCCTCTCCTCTCCTGTCTTCTCCTCTCTTGTCTTCTCTTTTCGTTTTGGTACTGGGTGTTTAACCCAGGGCTTTTGCACTAAGCTACATCCTCAACCTTTGTTTTTTCATCTCTGAGAAAAAGTCTCACTAAGTCATTAAGTGTCCCAGACTGCACTTGAAATTCTGATCCTCCTGCTTCAGCCTCCCAGAGCACTGGGATTGCAGGCATACATCTTCATGCCTGGCTCTACCTCACTCTATTCTAAATGCTTCCCCTTAGAATTATAAGCATAGAGTTTGGTTGTTTCCAAACTTTTCTTGCTAGGCACACTCTCTCCCCTTGTTTATTGTCTAGCTCCTTGGGTGAGTGGAGTTTCTTTTCACCAAGTTAGCCTCTAAATTCACTGGAGTTTTTTTCTACCTCTTGAAAATATTTTCTCCATCTGCTATACAATGAACTGGAGACCATCTGATGCCAAGAGCCCTGCTAGGGGAGAGGGGATATCAGAGAGACTCTTTTCAGAGCTAGTGACCTGCAGACCTGGAACCTGGGGCCAGGATGTGACAGGGTGGTGGTGTGGGGTGGACCAATCCTGGTGACTGGGGCAGGTCAGCTGTGTGCAGACAGAGCTAGGGACTTTTGGTGAACTCCTGCTTGTCCCTGGAAGCTGTATGTGGAAGGCCCTGATGGAGCAGCTGTCTCTTGTCACAGTGCCTGTGCAGCAAATACTGCATAGGCAGGGAGGAATATGGCTGTTTGCTGTCCGTGCAGCTGCAGTGCTCAGAGAGGTGAGAGACAGGCTCTGCAAAAGGCATCATCGTCTTCTATCCCTGGGTATCCAGCCAGGGGTGCAAACCCTAGCTCAGGAATGGAAGGTGGGGGGAGATCAGAGTGGGGTCCCACAGCTTTGAGTGTCAACGCTGGTTCTCTATTCCCAGTGCTTGGTCCTGGGCAGGGGAGGCCTCTTCTCCTTCACCTGTGTAATGGGAATAGTAACAATGCACAGATAATCCTTCTGCAGGTAGCAACAAGAAAGTACATGAAAAAGATGGACACAGTGACTGGTCCATAGCAACGAGCCAGACTGAGGCCAATTGATTAACTTAAGTTAAAACTCTTAATTGCTTTTTATTAAGTTTTTCTCTAAGATCCGCAGAAAATTGATCATTTAGAACAATGCTGATGTCTCAATCTGCCAACATAGAATTCCATACACTGGATGGCTGAAGTAAGAACCATTCATCTCCCATACTTACTTATTTATCTTGGATGAAAGTCTAAGGTCAGGTAGACGACATGTTTGGTTTCTAAGGAGGATGCTCCTGGTCAGTCTTACAGGGGCCTGGTGGGGTTCAGCTCCTTCTGCTTAGGCTTCTCCTTAGTTCTGCTTCCCAGCTGCCACACGCTAGCAGCTCTCCTCCGGCAGGCCCCGTGGCATGCCATTGTTCCTTGTCGTGGCAGAGTAGTGACTGAAAACATGAGCCAAAAAGAAGCCCTTTCCATTAAGTTGTGGGTGTTGTGTGTCAGCAATGAGAAAGAGACTAAGGCACACTTTTCAAAGTTTTGCAAAGAAGATGTTGAAGTTTCCTATTACAGAAAGGCAGACGCTATTAATAACTATAGGCAACACCTGCTTGGAATGATCTGTGCTGGCTGCAAGTATTCTTGTGTAATTTAATCAGAACAAGCAGTTAGCACAGGCCTTTGCTCCTTGCCACTGTTAGGCTGGGGTCAAGGTGGGCCCAACTGAAGATTCACACTTAGGCGTGTGCATCCACCTGTAATCCCAGGCCTGCGTCAGCTGTCCTGGGCTAGTGTGTGCAGAAGAGGAACACGGAATTGGCTCTGCCTCAGATCCACAGGGGAGCTAACCTGCCAACATGTTGATCTTGGACTCCTTAACCCTTTCTGTCATTGAAATTACTCAGCTCGTGACATTCTTGTCACAGTGGCCCTAAAAGTAAATCCCAGGCCAAATTCTGGAGTTAATGGATAGAGGTGCGAGGTGTGACCCTTTCTCAGTGACTGAGGTAAAGCAAATGTTTGTGTAACATTTCCTCTGGGAGACTCAAACTAAAATAGGATATGGGTTTGCCCTTAATGAAGCCGTCTGCCCTCTGGGTGATGGAGCTTCAGCTGCTGGTCTGCAGCGCATCTCTGTGTGAAACACCCACACTGATGGCTGGTTCCACTCTGTTCATGTGGTGTGGCTGGAGCTGACTCTATTCTGCAGTCTGAGAGGTGAGATAAAAGCCCCCTAGTGCTCTGTGCACTGGTGCAGCAATGAATATATGATCCGAGGTGGATCAACCTGAGTGCTCCCCAGGAATTTTACGGGCCTAAACAGGCAAACTACTCTCTTATCAGGAATCATGGGTCTTCTGGTCAGTGCAGATTTCTGATTTGGGATGGGTTCTTCAGAATGTGGCCAAGCCAGGAAGCACAGGTGAGTCAGCATTCTTAATCCCTGCACCAAACCCTGCCCAAAAGCAGAAATATTCTTTCCAGTCATCAGGTAGGTTCTCTTTCGTGCTTTAAACCAATTTGACTTGAGTATCTGATATTTAGAGTAAAGAATGTCGTGTGCACAAAGTCTCACTGCCCATTTCTTGCCTTTAAGGGTCTTAGTTCATTGCAGCGCTAGGACTTCAGGGAGCAGGCAAGCTCTTCATAGAAGCAGGTGGAATTTTTTTGTCCTACACATTAAAAAATATGGATTTCCAAGGGAAGCAAGATGACACTGAGTTGACTTCCCTTATTGTGTGGGATAATCTTAGTCACTGGTCACCACTGTCATTGTGACAGGTTGTACCTTACAGCTACCTATAACATGTACACCACCCAACTTGATCTTTTATTTTTTTGTAGAACCAGGGATTGAACTCAGGCCCTTGGGCTTGCCAGGGAAGTGCTTATTCAACTGAGCCATCTCCCTGACCCCCAACTTTGTCTTCTATAGTGCAACTGTCCTCCTCACTATGTCTGTGTTTCCTACCCATGAACATGAAGGAGGCTAGTAACTGGTCCAACCAGGAGAAGGTGGTGGAGGCAGCATTCTGAGGCCTGGCTGCTGCTTCCACCTGGACCCGTTGTGTGCACAGGAGCTGGGGCTGTGGAGAATGAACAGCGCCACAGGCAGTGTAGAACTTAGAGGAGCTGTGGCTCTCATGACTTGTTCCAATTCTTGACCCACTGAACACATGAGTACAACAAATGGCTACTTTATGCCGGAGTTCTGGAGAAATTTTAAACTTCTTCCCTACCAAAATATATCTAGTTTGAGTTTTAATTGAGGCATGATGATTGTGCCTATTTACAAGGTACAGTTTCACATGTGTATCATATGCTAAGATCTGGTTGTGTCTTTAGTGTCACCCTACTGAAGTATGTTTTATACGTTCCTCTCATTTTTTTTTAATCATTTGGAGCAAAAGTCTGGTTATGTAGTTCAGGGCAGCCTCGAACTCACTGTGATCCTCTGGCCTCAGCCTCCCAACTGTGGGATTTCAAGTGTGAGCTACCACGCCCAGCTGTCTTTTATTTCTTACTCTGTAACCATAGTGTGGTCATGGGCAATGTGTAGTGTTGGCCAAGCTGGACTACATTTCCCAGGACCCTCTCACCTGTGCTTTTGTCATGTCTCAAGGGAGATTCCTGAAAGGTGGAAGTGGAGAGATAGATCTTCTGTAGCTCATGTGCCTTGTCCCCAGTTTGTTGGATCAGTGGTCTGAAATAAGAGCCATGACTGCATCAGCTGTCCTGGACTTGTGTGTGCAGTTCCTTGACAAGGGGCCAGACTTCTTCGGGATACCTGCATCCTTAAGGTTGGGGCCAATAAGAACCAGCACAAGCCATGGCCCAGTCTGTCCTGTGGGCACCACTGCATCCAGGTCTCTGTCCAGTATGTACTATCTTTTCCTTCCATGGGTTTAGAGATGCCAAGGTCTAGTACCTGGCTCTGGGCTAAGAGCATTAAAGGCATAGCCAGACCCTGCTGCTGTGCAAGGCCAAATCTGTGCTTGTAATTTGAAATGCATAATGCATGTGATATTTAGTTATAGAATATAGCATATAATATACAGTACAAAAGCTACACTCTATGTGATTCATAGTGTGTAACACGGAGTACACAAGCTCACATGCATATGCATAGATGTATGTCTCCACTCTCTTCTCCCAGGCTCTGTTTCTTTCATTATGCCCTGACCAATCTCTATGGTAAGCAGCTGCACGTGTTACTCAGCTACCTGACCTTCACCTCAGCATCTTGTTCCCTTTCCATTTGTCACCCAGTACTGTACAGCTGCCTGCCTCTGGCTGTCACCCTTAGGATCTGGCACCTGGTTCCTGTTTATCCCAGAACTGCCACCATCCTCACTAATTTGCATACCCAATTTGCATTCCGGATGTAAGCTGTGTCTGAGAAAAACTTCGGCTGATGTCTAGGAATAGATTTATGCCCATATTGGACCTGGCAAATATTCACTTTAAGAAAAAGGCTTGCTTCTTTCTCCTGTCTCCCACGAAGACTCTTTAGGTAACTTTTTAGAGCAAGATGTCTTAATTTGCTCAAGATTCTGTGACAAACACAGACCAGGTGGCTTAAAAAATACAAATATATTTTTTATAGTTCTGGAGGGCAAAAATCCCAAATCATGGTGCCAGCCCAGTCAGGTCCTCATGAGGCCTTCTTTCTTGCTCTCGCCTGAGTGGCCCTTCTCACTCTGTCCTTCCAGTCAAAAGAGCTTTGTCTACTCCTTTGGACACTGATCCCATCCCAAGGGCCATGCCCTCATGACTTCTCTCAGTCCAGCTGCTTCCTGAAAATTTTCTCCAGATGTTGTCATGTTGCGGGTGAGGGTTGTAGCGTGGAGCTTAGCCCATCTTGTGGTGATGGTGCCACTCGTCAAGAAGGAGACCACTGTGACCAGGGACACTCGTAGCCAATATGCTGATTACTCAGAGAAAAACATGGCTGCTCTCCAAGAAACAGCAACCCTACTCTCTGCCAATTGAGGTGGCAACTGGCACCTTTTTCTTGAAGAGAAAGAGCCCCATAGAACTTCATATATGACAGTAGTCCCTCATCATCCCCTGGTTTTACTTCTATGGATTTAGCTACTTGTGGCCAAACATGGTTCAGAAATGCAGTACAAGTATAAAGTATTTTGTGAAGAGACCACATTCATATAAATTTTATTACATTATATTGTTTTGATTGCTCTGCTTTATTATTATTAATCTCTTACATTGTTAAACTCTGTCACAGGCATATATGTGCAGTAAAAAATATAAGCTAGGTTGGGTACTATCCTCCAGGACTCTTGAAATGTATTCCCACAAGTAACAGAAGACAGTCTGTCAACCACTGAGAATATAAATCATGTAGGTGACACTATGCTTCCTACTGCAGGGCCGGAGAGGGCATGTACATGCTGAACACACACAGCCATGCTGTATTCGGTGCAATGTCTGTCTGGCTCCCAGAGATGCTCCTTTCTGTTGGCACTGCCCATGCCCACAAAGATATATTTTTATTTTCTTAATTTTATTGAGAAAATTTGCAATGAGACAGTTTCAAAACAGGCTGGTAGGAGAGTTACAACAATTAATACATTGTATATTGTTGTCTTTGTAGTAGTCATTCATAGCACAAGATGCAGACATGTTATCCTGTCCAAACACTATTAGTGTAATTTTTTCTTCTTGTTGAATTAAGAGAAAGTAGCTATATATCTATCATAACTATTTTGTATATACAGATACAAATGGTCCTTCATTTATATCTCTTTTTTTTTGTTTAGTTTTGTCAGAGATGGGAATTGGATTGCCACCCAAATATTGTAGGTGCATGAATTCAACAAAACACTCCAATATAGTCTAGTAGTCTGAAATAGTAGTGGGTTATCTGAAGGACTGGCAATGTCTGAAGCTGTTGACTTGAGCCTTCCACAGCTTAGCATATTAACATGGCTTCTCTTTTCATACCTTGTTTCTACACTTTTCTGCTGGATGACTAAGACCAAGATAAAGCAAGACCTATATAAAAGAAATGCAACTCTTGTATCTAATAAGGTCAATCAAATCCCCTCAGGACATCCCAAAACCCCATTCTGCACTTTGTAGATCCTTTGTCAGTGTCAGCCATGTGGATGAGTCACAGCTATTGTTTGACCAATTTTTTCTCTGGCCCACAATGATATTGCAAAAGCCTCTGGCTAAAGTTGGATAGACTGGGTATTGACACCTGATCCACACTGGGCCAGTGAGATATGTTTTTTTTTCTGGGAATTTGGATTTTCCTGGCAACATGGCCATGTATCTCAGAATGATTTTAGGCTCAAGTGGCTGACAGCTCATCCAATTGGCTTACAGAGAAGGGGACTCATTGGCTCTCTCACTAATGATGTCATAGTCAACTGGCCTTGAGTAAGAGCCACCTAAGAGATGGAAAAAGCTCTGGGTGTGACTCTGGATGGCTCATGTGCAGCTGAAGCCTGAGATAGGAGGACTCACTCTGGATGTAGGTGGCACCAACCACTAGGCTTGTACCCTGGGAAGAATATAAAGAGAAAGAAGGGAGTCTGCCCTTTTCTTCAAAACATCTCTAGTCTTTCCCATTGCCCTTGGATGCTAGTCTCCAGTTTTGCCAGCCTGACAGAACAGGGATTTTAGCTTTCAAGCACAGATTTATACTGGTGATTCTGTGATGGTTTTCAAACCTTTGATCTTTGACCTTTGATCCCACTCCTCCAGCTCTCCAGTGCACGAGTGGCCGTTTCGGATTCTTTTGCCTCAGATTCCACAGAGCGCCACCATGAGGACTCCTCCCCTTCCCATCTTGTTAGCCTCCCTAATAAATCTCTTGTTTAATTATACATATATTTCATGTGTTTATTCTGTTCCTCTAGTGAACCCTAACTAATAGACTGATGAAAACATCTAAGGGTAAGTCTCAGTAAATGTTTTAGCCTGATCCAAGGACCTAAATATTGTAGCTAGACCTAGATTGCCTTAGGTGCTTGACTTTCTTTTTCTATTGTGGGTTGGTGAAGTCTTGGATTTTGGTACCAAAAAGCTGGAGCTTCTCCAGTTTACAGCTCCCAAGTACAGTCAGTGGGAATGAACACACCCTTAAACCCTAAAGCTGCACCAAAAGTCCCATTGCCTTTTCTAGGGGTACCTTGCCAGAGCGCAGCCAATCCCTGCTACCTGGGATGAAGATGGAGATGGAAAAACCAGGGAAAGGAAAAGCAGGAAATTGCCTCATGCTACCTTCTTGTTGTCCATAAGGCCATCGTGCAGAGAAGCAAAAGAAGCACTGAAGAGAACGAGAGGAAAGACAGGCATAAACTTGCAGGAAGAATGACAGAGAAGACAGGGTCTTGAGGTTCTCCAAGGCTTCTGTCTCCCAAGGCACAACAAAAACCTCTTCGTAGGACCCTAGTGATACCTCCGTAGTGTCACAGTGTGTTTCCTTTCTTCTTCCTTTTCTCTCTCTCCCCCCTTCCTTCCCCTGGGGTAACTCACATTGGCTTAAGTTATTCCCAGTAAATGACATTAACCAATACAGAGAGCTCACTAGAGTTTTTCTATCTCCAGGCTGAGGAAAAGTCTTTCTGCCTTGGAAGGAAAAGTAATTTGAGAGAGTACTGTACAATAGTAGTTTTTACCATTGGCATCCTCTCCTTGAGCCACAGGGAACCATTGGTTGTCCATATATGTGGGTAAAGCACACTCTTGTATAAATCAGTCAGCAAGTCCCATCCTTCTGACCAACTGATGGGCTTCCTGATGGTCATGTGACATGAACACCGCTCAGCCAGCTAAGGAGAATCAGTTATACACTTGGTTGGAATGACCAGGGAAACACACTTCCACTTTCTTTTGGCTTGGATGTGAAAACACAGGAGGGCTAAATTGTGGCTAATCTCTTATGAGCATATGGAGCTGAGCATGGCCTAATCTCAGGGAAGCAGGGCCCAGAAATCTAGAGGTTGAAGTTCCAACATCGTGAAACCCTGTGAGTCCTGTACCCAAGGCAATAGGGTCCTCTGGTTTGCTTTCTGTTAGCAAAGAAATATTTTTCCTTTCCTTAAGCTGATTTGAGGTAGGGTTTTTGTCACTCACAGTAGAAGAGAATCATAAGTAATACAGTTGTGGGAAGTTGGGTTTGAGGAAAAGTGTCAGGTAATCCATAAGATGGAGAGGCTGTGCCATAAACAGAGACACATTCTGAAACTCTAGTAGGTACACTTTTTCCTTTCTTCTGAACCCATAAAACACTTTGCTTCTCTAGTAAACACAGCATATATCACACATTGTCTTGAGTCACAATTACAGTTCTTGTATGGTAGGTACACATTTTACAACCATAAAACTCTGGTGAGCAGAATTTAACTTTCTTTATGGTTTTATAATTGAGCTTAGTTTAGCTCACAAACATTCATTTCTGCTTTTGGTATAGAACTTAATTTTGCTAGTCTCAGGCATTTCTGGCAGGCTTGGTTCACTCAGCATCTTTGGCTGGGGTGGAGGGAAACAACAGCACAGGACTCCATATTGTGTTATTGAAGGAAGACCTATGTTCTTGCAAGTGTGCCAGGGAGGCCACCATCTGGTCTGAGAGTGTCCTCTGACCTCTGGCTATGGTAGCAGCAGGGTGTGGCTGACACAACAGAGGTGGGCCACTTTCTTGCCAGCTCTGTCATCATCCAGATACTTGCTAAGCTCCTGCAGACTTAGCCGCCTTTCTGTCTCCAGCCTGGGCTGTCTCCAGGGTCTCCATGCTGTAACAGAGTCCTGTCTCAATCACCCAATGCTGTCCCTTTTCCTTCAACTTTCCTGCCCACCCCACTCCATCATCTGGGGACCTATAATCTTCTATGTTCCATTGGAGTGCAAAGTTTACATGCAGATAGAAAAACATAGTAATTCTTGCTTTCTGTGATTACAAAAACCAAGCCATCCCACTCCATCCCATTCCATCCCACCCTACTCCACTCTACCCTACCTCACACTACCCCATC
>PVKA01038590.1:0-20126 GCA_004027165.1 Ctenomys sociabilis
CTCTCTCTCTCTCTCTCTCTCTCTCTCTCTCTCTCTCTCTCTCTCTCCCTCTCTCTCTCCCTCTCTCTCTCTCCCTTCTCTCCCTCCTCCAGTGCTTGTCTTTCCAACTGTTTTGCTACCTTATCCATGGAGGTTTCTGATTCTTTCTCAGGTTCTTGCTGCCCCGCAATAGCCCCCTTACTCTTCTTCTTCCGCTTCTTTTTCTTGGCTGCTTCCTCTGCTTTAGAAGCAGCTCCCTCCTCCCTGTCATCTGGGTCCTAGTCACTATTCAGGTGGCTCCTTCATGCCCACCATTATGCCAGAGAGAGCCCGCTGAGCTATTTAGCTGGCCCTCTAAATTTGTTCTAAGAGAGGACACAGAAGGGCTGGCCAGATAGGTCAGCAGACTAAAGTGCCTGCTTAGCCAGAGTGCAGCACCTGGGGTTCGATCCCCAGGGTGCCCTACCAGCCCCGCCTTCCACCCGCACTGAGATGGTGTTGAGACTGGGCATAGAGGCGCACACCTGTAATCCCAGAGCGTGGGGAGGCTGAAAACAGGAGGATTGCTATGAGCCTGATCTACATAGTGAGATCCTGCAGACCCTGTACCAAATCGAGAGAGAGAGAGAGAGAGAGAGAGAGAGAGAGAGAGAGAGAGAGAGAGAGAACAGAAACCAGAAAGTAACTGTGCAGCTAAGCAGGAACCATGTCCTGGGATCCATAAAATCAAGATGCCCTATGACAAAGAGAGGAGATTCCTTGGTACAGGCCCACTCCATGCCTGGGCATGCTGAGCTGGCCACCCAGACCCAGTGAGGTGTTGTATTCCTGCAATCCCAGTGCTGGGAGGTTGAAAACAGGAGGACTGCTACAAGTCTGAGCTGCTAGTGAGACTCTGTACCAAATGCATACAAAAACAATTTTTTTTTTGTCTTTTTGAGACAGGGTCTCACTATGCAGTTCAGGCTGGCCTTAAGCTCACTTTGTAGCTCAGGCTGGTCTCGAACTCACAACAATCCTCCTGTCTCAGCCTCCCTCTAGTACTGGGATTACAGGCCTACGCCACCATGCCCAGCTCAAAAACAATTTTTTATTGGCCCACAGAACCAGCTATGTGCCTTTCACCTGGAACACCAGCCACACTTCACCAGTGTGGGAAGAGTGATACATTTACTGTGTGAATCCTGAGAACAGGCACCGGAACAAACCTCCTGGGATGCCCTAGAACTCCTCCAGGGGCATCTCCCATGCTATCTAGGAATTTGGCTTGGCCCAATTCAAAACTAAAGTAGCCAAATGAAGATTCCTGCTTCTTGCCAAGATGAGTAACAGCAATTATGTTTATCCTCCCGCTTAGGGGGAAGGGAAAGCAGACAACTTGCAACCCAGCAAAAGCAGAGGAGGAACAGGCAGAGCTAGGGTGAGTCCCTGGGTGGAGGAGACAGAGGTGAGAGTGCAGGGTGAGCAGGACAGCGAGGTACACAGGACAGAGCATCGGAGGACGGAATTGTGGGTATCTGCAGTTTGAGGTCTGCAGGATTCCCATAAGTATCCAGCAGGTACTCACCAGTGGGGGGGGGGCACCTGAGGCAGGGACAGGCCCGTTCAAGATGGCTAGAAGGAGCAGTAGAGAAAGTGCAGTCAACGCCTGTTCCCGTCACCAGGCTGAAAACTTCACAATTCACAGGCTTGGTACAAGGTCTCACTATGCAGCTCAGGCAAGTGCTGATCCTGTCTCAGCCTCCCTAGCACCAGGATTATAGGCACACACCAGCACACCCAGTTTCAGTGGCCATTATGGAGCGCCAAGATTCTGGGGCTGGCAAGGCAGGACATACAGAAGATCAAACCCAGGCCCTTGTGCTTGGCAGGCAAGTGTTTAGACGGCTGCGCTATCTCCCCAGCTCCTGCCTCACAAATGTTAAAAGCCAGACCTAGAAGGATCAGTGAGAGAAATATGAAAGCTGTCAGACTCAAGATGAAATCACAGGGCCGGGGAGATGGCTCAGTGGAATAAGTGCTTCCCTGGCAAGCTCAAGGACCTGAGTTCAATCCCTGGTTCTGCCAAAAAATAAAAAATAAAGATGAAATCACTTGTGTCAGCCCTAACAACAAAAAAGTAAAGAAAGCCAGTTGATCATAAAGGAAGGCTTCTTACACACGATTGCCCAAGAAAAGGGGCCACTGCAACCTTATACAAAATGTCTGCCCATCAAGTGTCTGTTGAATTCTGGGACTGACACCAATCTTGTTACTAATTATTGTGACTAAAGATTACTGTTCAAAATACCTATCGTAACCTTCCTCATTTTTGTCTTTTAAAACTTCCCTTTGCCTTAATTTCTTTGAATATGTTAATAGTTTAATATGGTGATGGATTTCCAATGTTCTGTTATTCCCAAATAAATATCATTATTCTCTAGAGAATCTCTTTCTCCTTGTTTTATTCAAGTGGACAGATCTAGCTATTACTATTAACAGTGCAACTGACTCTCAGAAAAAAAAGCAAAATATATATGCGCAAAAATAGCCGGTGCCTAAAAAGGAAAAAAAAATTAAATGTCTGATATTTAATGAAAGATTAATAGGCATGCAAAAAGGTAAGAAAACAAAACCCATTATGAGAAGAATAATCAACGCACTGAGATCAACCCAGGATGACACAGACATTAGAATTCCCAGAGAAGGTCATAAAGCAGATGCGACTTTATTCCATGTGTTCAAAAAGTCAAGTGGAGCCGGGCGTGGTGGCGCATGCCTATAATCCCAGCACTTGGGAGGCTGAGGCAGGAGGATTGTTGTGAGTTCAAGACCAGCCTGAGCTACAAAGTGAGCTTAAGGCCAGCCTGAACTGCAGTGAGACCCTGTCTCAAAAAGACAAAAAAAAAAAAAAAAAAAAAAAAAAAAAAAAAAAAAAAAAAAAAAAGTCAAGTGGAGGCACGCAGGAGTGAACAAAAAGGACCACGTGAGACTTCTAGGAAGCGTGTGGCAGAGATGGAGGATCTGGACTGGTCTTCTGGGGAGGAAAAGATAAAAAGAGGCTTCTCTTCTTGAACAGAAGAGATGCAGTAGCCCAGGTTCTCTGAGAGACAAGTGCCAAGGGAGGGTTTAACGCACAACAGATGTATTGGAGGAGATGTCTGCACAGAGTCAGTGAAGGAGACAGGGGGAGAAGCTGGCAGGAGCGCCCACCCCGGGCTGTTCTTTGTCTAAGACGTTCAGCAAAGCCACTGGGGCATCCTCAAGCCGAAGGCACCACCCAAGGACTGTCGTGCTTCCAGACTGTCCCCTTAGCATCTTCACTGCACTCTGCCACCGCATTTACAGACTGGCCTGTCCATTTCTCCTGTTTCTTTTTAAGTCTGTTGTTAAACACAGCTAGTCCCACTATAGAGTTCGCTTGTCACTAACCAACCGGAAGTGTGGAATCCCCATAACGGAAGTCCCAGCCACTGCTGCAGGCTGAATTCCATTCCGCCCTTGTTTTGCCCTTCTGCTACCTCTAGGTGGTGCCATTGCCTCTGCCTGGGTACGAAGGTCACTGCTGCTCTGAGCAGTTCCTACTATGTGTGTGATTCTCTTTCTCCATGAATATTTGTAGATCTAGGTGATGATTATAATGGAATCTGGCTCTAATTAATATATCTAGAGATACTAGTAATCCCATCCCTATCTTTCACTCCCTAGCCAGGGCTCACAAGACTTGAGCTAACAAATAAAGTTGCTGGATTCTTTAAGCAGAGATTCCTACCAGAGAGAGGTTCCAACCACTGTCCTCATCCCCAAGAACAGATGCAGTAATCACTTCTGGTCTTTAGGATATCACCAGAGGAACTGTTAAATACATAAAGCCCTGACAGTTCAGTCTGCAACCCCAGAAATGCCAGGTTCCCTGTGACAGCCACACAGGAGTCAGGCGGCGTAAGGGGCCACACCTCCCCACTCCACCAAAGCTGGTCTTGCCCTGGTCATGGTGAAACAATTTCCCTTGCTACAGACAGGAAAATTCAAAGGTATTTTCCTGTCTTTAGCAATTTCTTACCTCTTTCTAACATGCATTTCTTCTCCCAGCCTCAGAAACGCCCTAGGACTATGGTGGCCCCCACAGGCTACCCGCCTTGGCTCCCTGCCCAGAGCCCTCCCTGGCCAGCCCTCTCACAGCTCCGCACTTGGTGGGTCCCTGGTAGGCCTGCTCTTGCGTCTCACCCCTGCACATCCCTGTTCTCCCCCAGGGATCGCCTTCCTCTCACCTCCCTCCTGGATTCTGTTAAAAACTGAGTCAGACTCAAGAATCATGCTGCTAGTTCTCCTCCTCACTCGTCACACAAAAGTCTTACACCCAACCTTCGTAATCTGTCCCTGTGTCCCCTCCAGCCACCAAGTCAGACCCTGGGCCTCTGTCCCAGTTTCCAATGTCAGAAACGTGGGCACTGTCTTGACTCTAGCATTTGTTTTCGAAGGCTGGTGTAACAAACTGAGTGACTCAAAGCAAGAGCAACTTATTTTCTCATAGTCCAGAAAGCCAGAAGTCTGAAAGCAAGGGTCAGCTTAGTCCTGTCCCCTCCAGTGGCTCTACAGGAGGGACCCCCCTCGCCTCCTTCAGCTTTGGGCCTCCAGGTATTCTTTGGGTCACAGCTGCCTGACTCTAAGCTCTGCTGCCATCTCCACATGGCTTTCTCTCTATGACTGTCCCTTTCCTTTAAGGAGAAGGCTCTCATTTAATTTAGGGTCCTCCCCAGCCACATACAATCTCATCTCATCTTTAATTATCTCAGCAAGAGTCAGGGAGATATCTCAGTAGAATAAATGCTTTCCTGGCAAGCTCAAGGTCCTGAGTTCAATCCCCAGTACTGCCAAAAAAAAAAAAAAAATCTCAGCAAAGACCAAATTGCTCTCTCTTTTTTTTTTAAAGAGATGAAAATAAAATAGAGTTTCAAAACAAACCAACAGGATAATAACAATAATTAATATATTGGGTATTGTTATCTTGTACTATTCACTCAGAATACAAGATACAGACATGAAATATTGTCCAAACAATAGTAGCACAAAACTTTCTTTTCAATGAACTAAGAGAAACTAACTGTATAACTATCTTAACTATCTTGTGTCTATATCTATACATATATTTTTTTCTTTTTCCCTTACTTCTTTTCCCCTTCCCCCATCATAGTTTCTCTTTTCTTTTGAACAGTTTTGTGCATTTTGGATCTCACTCTTTCAGCTTCTCACACTATGGAGACAATATGATCTTTACACAGGTGCCTGGTTTATGTTACTTATGAGGTCTCAAGTTGCATCCATTTATCTGTAAGAGTCTCCTGCTTATCCTTCTTTATGGCTGAGTAGTACTCCACTGTACTACTCACATCCCTTTCATCCATTCGTTGGTTGATGGGCATTTGGGTTGTTGCCAAGATTTAGCTATGACAAACTGTTCTGCTAAAACATGGTTGCACATATATCACTGTAGTCTGATGGTTTTAATGCATCTGGGAAGATACCCAGAAGGGGAACAGATAGATCAAATAAGACCTCCAATCCTGACTTTTTGAGACATCTTCACACTGATTTCCATAGTGGTCGTACCAGCCTGCACTCGCACCAGCAGTGGAGAAGGGTTCTTTTTTTCCCCACAGCCACTCCAACGTTTGTCATTGGGTGACTTCTTGACCATAGCCATTCTTTCTTTGGTAAAACAGAATTTCAGTAGTGTTTTCATTTGCATTTCTCAAATGACCAATGATTGGAACATTTTTCATGTATTTATTTGTTCTTTTTTTTTCCCCTTCCTTTAAGAAATGTACTTTCATCTGAGATGCCCGTTCTTTCATTGGATCTTTGAATTTGGGAGGCTTGTTTATTTTTTCAGTTTTTTACATGTTCTACACATAAGTCCTTTGTCTGAGAGACAATTGGCTACAATTTTTTCCTACTTTGTGAGTTATCTTTTGACTCTGTTGGTGATTTCTTTTGTTGTACAAAAGAAATAAAGTGAGATCCCATGTGTTGATTCTTTGCAGTATTTCCCATGCAGTCTAGGCATTTATTTATAAATTTAGGTACCCGGGGTCAAACTCAGGACCTTGCACTTGCATGACAGGTGCTTCTGCTACTGAGCGGTCCCCCCAGTTCTTCAGTCTAGGTTGTGTTCATGAAGTCTCTGCCTACACCTATGAAAGACCCGACTGCTAAGTGAAGTCACATTCTAAGGCTCTGAGTAGACAGACATGAATTTGAAGGGATGCTCTTCAACCACACACTCCCCCACTTGCCCTGCCATCTAACGTAATGGTTCTGCACACTTAACATCGCTCAGATCCACTTACACCTCTTCATCCTCATGGCCAGGCCACTTCCTTGACCATGGTCCCAGATACAGGGCTCCCCACCCCTAGTCTTACCTCTATCCACTCCTCACACAGCACTCTGAACTGTCCCAAACAGATCAAACTCTTCCTAACCACAGTCTGTCTCTGTCTCTATCTCTATCTCTGTCTCTGTCTGTCTGTCTGTCTCTCTCTCACTTGTTAGCTCTCTCCCCCCAATCCCCTCTCTCTCCCCTTCCCTCCAGCCCCCTCATTCTTGGGAGAAGGCCCAAGCTCCTCAGCAGTACCCCACAGCTATCCATCCCTCTATAAACCTCCCACCCTGCTCTCTGGCTTAACCTCTAACCACACCTCACTCCCTTCCACCTTCCTGCCTCACACTTCAACCTCCCTGGAACAAAAATGCTGGCACAGCAGTGCTCCTAGTCTCTGGAAAGACTAAATCCTGTTGTCCCTCCCTGGTCCTAAATTATCCTGACCCTTCCCTCCTTCACCAACAGCCTCAAGGCTCAGGTTAGAAGCTATCCTGATGCTCAAGTCATATTAGAGTCCCTGGAGGCACCCCAGCTCCCTAGGCCTCCCCCATCAGACTGCACTACCTTTATCTTCTTGAGAGCAGGCACTGGGTTACAGTCACCAACACAACCCCATCACCTCGCTGAGTACCCAACAAGTGATGCAGTGTGAGCACCCAGCAGAAGCAAGGGCTCCCCACATGAACTCATTTACTGTCCATGACAGCCCTGTGGTGTGGCTGGTTATCCAAGCTCCCATTTTTGAGTTGTGAAACTGAGGCACAAAGAGATCAGGAAACTCCTCCAGAGTCACAGAGTGATTAAGTGGCAAATCTCACATTCCAATTCAGGCAGCCTGACTCCAGGGGCCCACTCTAGGCCCATCTGTCATATTCAGATACTCATAGGAATAAATCAATTAGTGGCTTGACTAGGTGATATTAGGTGAAACCACCACAGCCCAGAGAAGTTAACTAACATCTCCTGAGGTCACCTAGTAAGATCAGGACTTTGAGTCCAGTCTTAAACTTTGAGATGAGACTTGGCCTCAGGCTTCTTGTCCTGGAATTTCTCTCAACCTCACAGAAAGATCCACTGTGCTACTACAGACAAAGGGTTCCCTGGAGGGCGCATAGACAAGGGATGCTGTCCTGTCCAGAAGGTATTGTTATAGCCAGGACAGAAGTCTTCACTAGAGAGGCGAGAACTGGGATAAAAATGGTCTCCTGGTGATGTAGGATGTGCCCAGCACCATGCATGACATTACACACAAAATATAAACAATAGTGAAAAAATACTCATACGAAAATCTCAATCTGATCAAAGTCACTAAATCCAACTGCCAGATTAAAGGAAATAGAGAGCTGTGTGTGGTGGTGGATGCCAGTAATCCCAGCTATTTGAGAGGCTGAGGCAGAAGGATCACAAGTTTAAGGCCAAACTAAGTAAGTTAGCAAGATTCTCTCTCAAGTAAAATTAAGGATAGAAGCCTTTTTACCAAGATGGTACCAAAAGCGAAGAAAGAAAGCCCTGCCCCTCTCAAAGCTAAAGCCAAAGCAAAAGCTTTGAAGGCCAAGAAGGCCATGCTAAAAGGCATCCACAGACACAAAAAGAAGAAGATACGAATGTCACACATCTTCTGCTCTCCCAAGATACTGCAGCTCCAGAGGCAGCCCAAATACCCTGGTAAGAGCACCCCCAGGAGAAACAAGCTTGACCACTATGCCATCATCAAGTTCCCCCTGACCACATAGTCAGCCATGAAAAAGATCAAGGACAGTGAAACAAGCTTGACCACTATGCCATCATCAAGTTTCCCCTGACCACAGAGTCAGCCATGAAAAAGATTAAGGACAGTGACACTCATGTACATTGTGAATGTCAAAGCCAATAAGCACCTAACCAAACAAGCTGTGAAGAAGTTCTATGACATTGATGTTGCCAAGGTCAATACCCTAATCAGGCCTGATGGAGAGAAGAAGGCACATGTTTGACTGGCTCCCGATTATGATGCATTGGATGTTGCCAACAAAATTGGGATCATCTAAACTGAGTCCAGGGGCCGGGGAGATGGCTCAGTGGAATAAGTGCTTCCCTGGCAAGTGCAAGGGCCTGAGTTCAATCCCCGGTTCTGAAAAAAAAAAAAAAAAAAAGAAATAAACTGAGTCCAGCTGGCTGGCTAATTCTAAATACATACTTTTTCCCCAGTTAAAAAAAAATAGAAATCAGTATGGAAACTTCTCAAAAAAGCCAAAAGTAGAAGCTCCATTTGACCCAGCTACTTACCTTCTAGGTATCTTCCCGAAAGAGTTTAAACATCATATTACAGTGATACATACACACTCATGTTTATAGAAGTACAATTCATAATAGCTAAATCTTGGAAATGGACTGTATGTCTATGAACAGATGAACAGATAAGAAAATCTGCCATTTACTATTTATACACAAAGGAGTACTACACTGCCTTAAAGAAGGATAAATGTGAGGCATTCATAGGTTAATGGGTGCACTTTGAGATCACAGTGTTAGGTGAAATAAGTTTAAATATGATATAGCATCACTAATATAAAAATCCCACCATGCCTTAGGATAGTGACCAGGATCTTATGTCCAAATAGACTAATGATTGAGTGGACAAGGGCCACTGCCTCCAGCTTAGCATGTATATAAGGCTAAGCCAGAAACCAATATTCCAAAGTCACCAAATTCAGGGATACACCTTAGTCCATCCAAGATGCTATTAAAATAAATAAAGAAACCTTAGGCCGAGTGGCTTATAAACAATAGGCGTCTATTGCTCACAGTTCTAGAGGCTTGGGAGTCCAAGGCACCTGTAATTTTGGCACCTGCTGAAGACCCACTTCTGGGCTCACAGAAGGCAAGCTGTGTAGCCTAAGTCCCCACACGGTGGAAGGGGGAAGAGAACTCTATAGGTTCCCTTTTATAAAGGCACTAACTCCATTCCTAGGGTCTCTATCTTGTGATCTAATCACTTCCAGAAGGTTCTACTACCTTTAACACCATCACGCTGGGAATGAAATTTCAACACATCAATCTGGTGAGACACAAACCTTCAGTCCATACCAAGATGAGAACAGCATCTCTGCTTCTTCTCCGCAGCTGTTCTGCAAGCAGTCCCTACCAGGGCACGCCCTTCCCCTGGGACAGGAGAGGATGTTGGGAGAGGCTCTTCAGGCTCGCAGCAGGACCCACCTTCCCCAACATACTTTGTGTTCCTGTTGCTGTGTTTTATCTTCTCCATGGACAATAATGATTGTTTTCTTAAATTAGCAAGCACAGTAAAGAAATATTGACTCAAAAATCTGTAAGGGCCTAATCCCCAGCAGCCAGCCAAGATGTAAGACTGGAAGCTGAAGAAAGACCACTCAGCCTTCAACACTGCAAAGACAGAAATAGGTCTGCTTTTAGCTGACCCCTACCTTCCTGGGACCTCCTGCCCAAGCCTCATCCACCTCCATGGGTTCTACAGAGCCCTTTCCCAGTGTTTGGCCTCTGTAACTCCTGATCCCCCTGTAGCTGGTTTATGCTTTATATACTCACAGTTATTCTTGTCTGCCTAATCTTGAGTCCTCTCTCTCTCTCTCTCTCTCTCTCTCTCTCTCTCTCTCTCTCTCTCTCTCTCTCTCTCTCTCATGTATCTCCCCTACACAACTCTAAAACGGTCTCTGGTCACCACGATGAGGAGGAGATCACGACTTCTGGCCACAGAGTGGGAGCCGCCACTGTCCACTACCCAAGGTGGACGTTTCATCATCCTTGTACCCCTAGTATTCATCAAGTATTTCGGGAACAGGGGACGCACTTGGACTCTCGGTTCTAATGGGCCTCAGCCCCACCAGGATCAGAGCGTACTGCCTGCACTGGGCCGTTAAGAAGCTCAGAAGCACACAGGCGAGTGCTGCCGGAGAAGCGAGACACACAGCCAGCTTCCGGAGCCTGAGTTCAGAAGCATCCTGCCCCATCCCCAGCCCCACCCCTACTCTGGACTCCAGGGGCGAGGGCCGAGCCACGCCCAGGGCGCGCATGCGCGCCGAGTCGGCCGGCGCAGAACCTCCTCTGTGGGATGACTTCGCGACCAGCAGGGGGCAGCACGAGCCCGCGTCCCCTCAGGTAGCCGGCTGGCTCGCGCCCGGAGGCTAGGGCGGACACCCGACCGCACTGGCCCCGGAGTAAAGAACGAGGGCAGAGTTTTGGGACGAAATTACCCCGACGCCTGACAGTGAGCAGAAAATTACCTACATCCTTCTCCAACAGTACGGCCTGGCAGGGGGATGCCTGATGCAAGATCAAGGAAACAGACTGCTGGGACTGTGAGTGGGGCAGGTGCCCGCCTAGCTTACCCTCGACTTCCTCTTCTAGTAAAGTGGGCGATAGTGTCCGCTTCACTAGGTTATTAGGCAATTCGCCAAGTCCACAAACGCAAGTGACCCGATAACGCACTTATCTTCCTGTCAGTGTGGTCTGTCCCTGTACAGATTTCCTTAACACCTGTGGGGCTCTTCAGGATCTTTGCCTGGAGTGAAGTTCTGTGCCTTGCCCTGCCCACGCTTCCCTGGGTAAACAGTGGGCATGTGGGGTTCTGATCAATGCACACTCCCCTGAGGCCCAGCCCAAAGGGTACTAAAATGCCATTTCCCCAGGGAGGTGGGGGAAGAGACTGCTTCTTCTGTAGAAGCCAGCAGATGGACAGGGTGTGGCAAGCCTGGGGATCCTCACCTAGACAGTTCCTGTGGCCAAGCAGAGCCCAAGATCCTGGGGCGTTACCTTCTCCCTCGTAGCCTCGCAGCAGGACCCTGTTTAACCCATGATGCACTTCTGGGGAAATTAGCCTGGGTAGGTTCTCCAGCCTGCATCTGCTCTTCCCCCCCCCCCCCCCGGAACTGGGGATTGAACTCAAGCCCTTGCGCTTGCCAAGCAAGTGTTTATTCTACTGAGCCATCTCCCTGGCCCTGTATCTGCTTTCTAAGCCAAGTGACCTTGTGTGACATTACCTGCTGAACTATGCATGGCAGGACCTGAATCCTGCCTGGCTTACTGGAAGCAAAATCTCAGTCTGTGACCAGAAAAATGTCTACTTGCCCACCTCTGTACAACTCTCGGGCCACTCAGCAAAAGGAAGGCATTAATGTTACCATGAGAAAATGACACGTCTCACCCGTCAGTAGCCTCTCAGCTCCAAGGCTCAGCCTCAGCCTCAGCGCCTCATGGGGTCTGCAGGGCAGGTTCAGGAAACTTCTGGTCTCCTCCCTTGATGTCTGCTACATACTGACCAAGCAGCTGTCACTCCTCTGTGCTCAGCTGTCTCCTGAAAACTGGCCTTGCTATGTAATTCCAACTTCACCACATCCTCTTCCTCAACTTGGGAGCACTCCTCAGGACACCTTCTTTCTTCTCAAACTCCTGTCCCGAGTCCCTAATTTCTACTAGAGACTAGAGGACACTGTCATTGTTCTATATAGCCAAATAGTGCCTTCAACATGTAGCTTCACCCAAAGACCCCTCTTCTGGGAATCTAAAGAAATCCTGAAGTCAGGTCAGTGGGGGCCCTGTAGTCTCAGCTACTTAAGAGGCTGAGGCAAGGGGATCATTTAAATCCAGAAGTTTAAGATCATCCTGGGCAATGCAACATGACCTGTATTAAAAAAAAAATACTAACTTAGATGCAAATATATATGTTCAAGGATTGCAGGATCATGCATCTGAGAAGGACATTTTCAAGGAGGGGAGAAAACTAGAGTGTGAAGTCAGATCCCATATAAGTCTTTAAAATATAGAAGACTATGTGTGAGAAAAAGATTTGGGAAAGCCAAAAATCCAACAGGCATGTGTGTGGAAGTGGGGTGGTTAAGAAGTCAGATGTGGAAATTAAATGGATAACAATATATCCCTTCATGCTGAGTTCATTGGCGGGGGGACACAAAGAGTGAGAAAGTATCAGGCTGAGGATGTGGACCTGTGAACCAGAGCAGCCTCTCTGGACACAGAGGTGGCAGCGTTAAGCAACAAACTAACAGATCTTCACATTGTGAGGCTCAGAATTCCACAGCTGTGTATAGATCACACAGATATTTTCCCCTCAGGCACTTAAGGAACCTACATGAGGAGTTTTGCACAAGGATTTTGGATTTACTTGCGGAAGGTAAGCCTTTGGAGACAACTAAATGGCCTTTCCTGGAAGAGAAGTACCATGAAGTGACCACAAAATATGGAGAGCCAAAAGAAAGAAAGATAGAGAAAGACAGAAAGAAAATAAAAGAGATATGGAGATCCATGCAGCAGGCAGAAGCAGCAGGGCTAGATCATTAGAGCTGTGGTGTCCACCTTTGTTCTCCTCCCCACCCCTCCTCTCTCTTCCCCTTCCTTTTTCCTCTCCTCTCTTCTCTCTTCTCCTCTCTACCCTTCCCTTCCCTTCCTTTCCTGAAAACTCCACCCAGAAGCCATTAGATGGAGCCAAGCAAGACTAAGCATCCCTACAACAGAGGCAGTAACCTAATGTGGGTGTCGGGATCCAAGCAAGGGGACATCTGCATTGTCAGAGTAGATGTTCAATCCCAAATGGGTGAGAAGAACCTCAGGGGAAAGTGGCAGCAGGAATCTCATTGTGTAACAAGATTGTCAAGTAAACATACTAAAAATAATAAGCCAGGTTTCTCACTGTCAGAGAAGGAAGTTGTAAAACTGGGGGGGGTGGATGAGAAAAAAAAAACCCTATATTAGAATCAGAATTAAGAGTTACTCATGTGAATTTATGGGTCTCAATAAACATAAATGCCAATGTGTATAAATGCATAAATACACTCTCTACTCCTATCCATTGAGTCTCAGAACTACAACTATTAAAATAAATGGCCCTAAGTAGACTCCAGATCTCAATAACCGCTAATAACTTCTGAAATAACATTATCTACTGAAATAACCAAAAGTCCTTGGGGGAAAAGAAATGGCTGATTTAAAGGCTACATACAGCATGGAAAACCATTGCTACATCTTGTGCTAGAAGGTAAGAAAATACTCAAAGAATGATCAAGATATAACTAAAGAGCACAGGAATCTCTGACAAAAGTACCAAGACAACTCAATGGGGAAAGAATGATCTTTGTTTAAAACAATGTTGAAACCACTAGATATCCACAACAAAATAACACAATCAGATCCATACATCATAAACATTAACACAAAACTACTCAAAGACCTAAATGTAAGAAAACCAAGGCTAAAATAAAACTCTTAGGAGAATATATAAGTCTAAATTTTAATAACCTGAGATTTGGTAATGGTTTTCTAGATTTATCAAAGGCATAGGCAATAAAAGAAAAAAAAAACAAATTGGGTTTTGTTAGATGCTTGCATTTCAAAGAACAGAATCAAGAAAAGGGAAGAGAGAGGTATGGTGCCGCATGCCTAGGGTCTCAGCACTCTGAGGCTGAAGCAGGATGATCAGAAATTCAAGACCCACTTGGGCAATTTATCGAGACCCCCCCTCTCAAAGTTTTAAAAGGGGGATGGTTATAGCTCAGTGCGAAGGAGGTGGTTTAACCCCCCTGGGTTCACAATCCTCAGTACTTGGGAAGGGTGAGAAAAAGTAGGAAATGAAGATACAACCTGCAGAATGAGAGAAAATGTTTATTAATCATGTAACAGCTAAGGGACTTATACCTATAAAACACGTTTAAAACTCAAATGACATAGAGACAACCCAAAGTAAAAGTGGACAAAGGGATGAAGAGGCATTTCATCACAGATGTACAAATGGCCAATAAATGCATGAAAAGATGGCCAATATGAAATGTAAGTTAAAACCACACTGACCTGACAAGTGCAAAGGCCTGAGTTCAATCCCTGGTTCCACCAAAAATAATAATAATGATAATAAAAACTTACACTGAAATGCCACTTCTGGCTGTAATTCAAAAGAACAGATAACAGCAAACGTCTATAAAGATATGGAAAAATTGGAACCTTTTATTCCCTGCTGAGGGAAAATATAAAATAGTGCAGCCACTTTGAAAAAAAATAGCAGCACTCCTTCAAAAAGTAAAATATATGATAGGCTAACAGCAATGTTACATATAGTTATACACTTCAGAGAAATGCAGAATATAGCCTCACAAAAACTTGTATAATGATTTTCGTAACTATTTTTAACTATTTTATTTTTAATAGCCAAATTTCCAATCCAAATGTTTGTCAACTTATGGGTAAGTATAAAATGTAATATGCCTATACAGTAGAATATTATGTAGCCATAAAAGAATGAAGTACTAGGGCTGGGGAGATAGCTCAGTGGCATAAGCGCCTACCTGGCAAGCTGAAGGTCATGAGTTCAATCCTGGTACTGCAAATGCTACAGTATAAATGATCCCTAAAAGCATTACGCTAAATGAGAGGAACTAGTCACAAAAGACCATGTATTACGTAATTCCATTTATTCGAAATGTGTAGAATAGGCAAAACTATAAAGATAGAACATAGATTAATATTTACCTAAGGCTAGAAGGTATAGGAGGGTTGAAAAGTGATAGCTAAAGTGTACAAGGTTTATTTTTAAAAGGAAAAAAATGTTCTAACATTGATTGCAGAGATGAGTAGTATAACCATACTACAGCCGGGCGTGGTGGCGCAGGCCTGTAATCCCAGCACTTGGGAGGCTGAGGCAGGAGGATTGTTATGAGTTCGAGACCAGCCTGAGCTACAAAGTGAGCTTAAGGCCAGCCTGAACTGCATAGTGAGACCCTGTCTCAAAAAGACAAAAAAAAAAAAAAAGTATAACCATATTATTTAGTGGTATAGCCATTGAATAGTGTACCTTAAATAGGTTAACTGATATGTAAATTATATCTCAATAAAGCTTTTACCAAAAAAAAAAAAAAAAAAACCTTAAAGGGACCCCACATTTAGAACAATAAATGAAAATCACTGAATATGATAATAATCCACTTGTTGATATCAAAATAAATAATGCAGTATAATGAGCAAGATACATACATTGTCTCAAATTTCCACCTTGTGAAATATTTATCAACTAGAATGGAAAACATAATAGCACGACAGGGAGAAACTTGGCAGGCACCATCGTATTCAGTAGATCAAACTTAGCAGAAGTAGGATGGAATCCAGTCCCACCTGGGAGGACACACGGAAAATTCAGCGGGACTTCTGCGAGGTTGCCACCGAGGTGCAAAACAAGCACTGTGTCCTGAGGAAGCACTGGAGCAGTCCAAACTGAGCCATGGTCGCTGGCCCTGGAACTCAAGCAAAGGCTAAAACTGTCACAAACTGAAAGAAGCTAAAGAGACCAGCAACTAAAAGCAAAAACATAATCTCTAGTGAATGTTTTTGATAATAAGAAACATTTTCCCAACCACTGGCAAGATTTCATGAGCGCCAAGAGTTCAGCGGCGATAGTGTTAATTCTCTGATTTGAAGATTGCATTGTGATTATGAGGGAGACGATCTTTGTTAGAAATACAGGATAAAGCATTATGTCAATTTATGCTGAAATAGGTCAGAAAAGGGGGAGGGGAACTGCTCTTTTCTGTAAGTTTTAGGTTGTTTAAAATAAAAGAAACTATAATGCACACAAAATAAGTGGCCTATATTCTTCAAATGACCGTTACAAAGACAAAGTAAACAAACTGCTCTAGCTTAAGCAGATTAACAAAATCTTGAAAATTAAATGCAATGAGTAATACTAGATTAAATCCTGGCCAGAAAAATATACTAAGAAGAGCATTACTGGGATAATTGGCATAAAATCTGAAGATTATGTCATAGCATTGTACGAGTGCTGGATCTCCTGGTTCTCTTCCTTGCATCATGGCCACATACATTCAGATCCTCCTCTCAGGAAACACACACGAAAGGATCTAAGAGGTACAGTATCTTAGATCAACTCATTCTTGAATGCCTCATATCAATTACTTCATAAATATGTGGTGACAGAAAATAATTCAAATGAAACTAAACTTGTCCATAAATTTGAAGTTATTTTAAAACAATGTTTTAGACCATTAAAAACAAAATGAAATATATAATTCAATTCTATGTCATTGAATTAAAAACACATGCACGCAAAACAATACACATTTTGTGAAGACATACCACAACAAAAACAGAACCCTATTTAATAGTCTGGGGCGGCAGGCTGGAGGAAAATAGGGTACTTGGGCTAAAGAGAATAAATACACAATATTTTTTAAAGAGTAGGGAGGTGGTTTGACAAGAAAAACAGACCCAAGTTTCATGTCCCACACTTCTGAGTAACAGGGTATGTTAGAAATACAGACAGGCATAAAGAAAGGCTTCATATTTTGTATTTATATTCTGATTACGACAAAGGTCAAATAACTTATGCACTGTTATTACTTAAAATATATATTACTGTGGCATAGAGAAAATTATTTCTTAAAGCGCAATTAGTAATTGTAAATAAGGAAATGCAAGCTCCCTTTTGACCAAACGCAACGTACAATAACGATTATGTAATTATGCCTCTATGGATAAAGCAACTTTTAAAAATAATACAAATGCCAGTAGTGAGGCTGTCAGTTTCCAGTAGCTTTGACCTGCATGCTGAGAGCTTCTCCGGCCCGGACTTGGCGACCTGTCCTCTTTCTCTGAAAATGCATTCGCTACTACAGTGTGCATCTCTCTCCAAGCCAGCAAATCTCAAGGCCTCTGTGCATGACTTTCCGCTGGGCTATCTTGGGCTTCACCCTCACTTCGAAGCCGGAGCCGGAGCCTCACCTGATTGTCTCCAGGCAGAAAAGAAACCCCGCCCCAGCGCTTCCATTGCCCCTCCTTGCCTCTCGCTTTAGGGCTCGCCACTTTGCGCTGTACTTTCTGCTCTCTGCTCCGTATCTGGAGAGACTCGGTGTGCAAAGAAAGTGTTTTAAAGTGAGGACTAATTGTTTCCGTCTGGAAATTCCAGACGCTAACACCACACTCCACCCAAGACCGCAAAATAAATGCCAGACAAAGTAGCTTCGGAAACCAGACTGGCAATATATTAGGGAAACTGTCCCTATCCTCCCAGAAGGAGAAATCTGTACATTTGAAGATTTTGGTCTGCGCATTATTTTGATGCTGAAAATCTGAACACGCGGGAATATCTGACAATTGAATGGTGTAAGTAATTATAAAGTGAAACATAATTGCGTACTAACCTTCTGTTCAAAAGTATATCTCTAAGAGTCATAGCACATACCAAATATTTAGGTATGACTTCACGTAGAAAAGTCTGGATACAAAACTCAAGTTCACCAGGGCTAAAATTTTGCAAAGTCGAAAAAATACATTAAAAATAAATAAATAACTGAATTGGGGCCGGGGAGATGGCTCAGTAGAACAAGTGCTTGCCTGGCAAGCACAAGGGCCTGAGTTCAATCCCTCCGGTTGCGGGGTGGGGGGGGGACCTTAAGCGGCCTTTAGGAGAAAGAACCCTGGTGTTTTTCTCTGCTTTTCATTCTATCCTTGTTGTAAATGTATGAACAGTGGCTGGAAGCAGCGTTAAGGGGGTCTCAATATTGTTTATAGGGTTTTAAACCAGGAAGAAAAATGTATTTTCATCCAAAGGAATCCATCTCTAACAGAGGGATCGCTGGCGCCGGAGCGGCCCGCTGGGCCTGGGGCCCGGCAGTGGCAATCTCAGGTTCTCACAACGCCAGGCCACCCCATCCTGGACCAAAGGACATAAAGGGGCCCGTCACGACGCGGCCACCTGGGTCGGGCTGGATGGAGCCAGGAGTTGAGTGGATGTGTTTTCTCCCGCGATCGGTGCCTTCGCAGCGGTGTCCCCATTAGCCACCCCAGTCCCCGCGAGACCCACCTCACAGACGCAGTCGGGAGCTCTGCGGGCGAGCGGCGACCCCAGACGCTTTGTCTGGGCGGCGCGCGGCCTCCCAGTTTCCGGCCCCGCCCCTTCCCATGCGGCGCCCCCCTTTCCCGGGACCCGAGCTCTGGGCCTCCGTCTCTTGCCTCCACTTCGCGCTTTCTTCCATTCCTCGCCCCGCTTCGTCTCCCTTCTCTTTCAAAAGCCTTCTATCGGGCGCTGTGCCCGCCCCGCCTTCGCCCATCACCATCTCCCCCAAATTTTCCAAACTTTGTCCCCGAGGGGTGGACTCCTTAGATCCTTTCAGAAAAACCAGCCTGGGGCACTGCACGCGGCCCGGGGGGACGGGGGTGGGGGCGTTGGGAGGCTGAGCCTCTTGCTTAAGTCTCCGGGCTCCAGTTGCCCCCGGCGCATCCTTGGGAATGCGGGGAAGCCAGGGCCGTGTCCCTGGGGGCTAGGACCGAGCTGGGGGCGCGTCCTCCTCCCGGGGTCCCCAGAGCGCTCGTCCACCCATTGGACTCTTGGGGTTTTGTTCAGTCGTTCAACTTGGCGGGAACTTCAGAGTGGACCGCACACTTCACGCCCCACAGTATCCCCAGGTTTGTTCTCGAACATCCAAGACTTCGCTGTGACAGGGGAAGTGAGAGCTCGAGTAGCAGAGACAAGAGCTGTCCTAAAAAGAGCCAGGAGGGCTGGGGAGATGGCTCAGTGGAATAAGCGCTTCCCTGGCAAGCGCAAGGGCCTGAGTTCAATCCCTGGTTCCTCCAAAAAATAAAAATAAAAAATAAAAAGAGCCAGGGCGTGCAGAACGACTCACTTCTGTGTCTTTGGGAAAATGCACGTCCCGCTCAGCTCAGCTGTCCTCGAAGATCCCCCTCCGCGCCGCACAGGACGACAGAGGGGTGGGGAATGGGTCATGACTGTTTCTACACAAATGGGGTCACAGTCCCTGTTCTGTTCCGCAGAGAGATCACCGATGCCAGGGGAAGCGGGAGATTTGCTCTTGACCAAAAAAGGAAAAATTTTTTAAAAAATTTTTAAAAAGCAAAAATCAAAATTTCCTCCTTTGCACTCTTCGCGATGCCTTTTATTGGACTATTTGCTTACCGAAGAGAGGCTTTACTTGACCAGAAAGAAAAAAAGTGGCATAAAAATTAAGAAAAATGAGATGAAAATCTGGAAGACCGGTACGCGCACACTGTTCTGCCGGCCGCGCGCCCGAGCCCGGAGCCCCGACACATTTCCTGAACTCTTCTCGAACTCGCCTCTGGGTTCGCCTCGCCACCCTCTGGTTCCTCAGCCAAGACCCAGGATGGGCGATGCCCCTGCCCCGCGACCGCCAGAGGACGCAGCCCCGCCTGGGACGGGCCCTCCGCGCTCGCTCGGGACGCAGCTTCCCGGGCGCCTGGGCCACCCGGACGCCGCGCTGCGGTTCCGCGCGGGCCGGAGCCCGCCTCTCCCGGGAGCCTTGACCTCGCCGCGCCGCGTTTAGCTCTAGATCTCCCTGAC
This sequence comes from Ctenomys sociabilis, assembly GCA_004027165.1. Classification (NCBI taxonomy): domain Eukaryota; kingdom Metazoa; phylum Chordata; class Mammalia; order Rodentia; family Ctenomyidae; genus Ctenomys; species Ctenomys sociabilis. The sequence continues at coordinate 19,686 of PVKA01038590.1, forward strand.
CTGCTTTTGAACCTGCTAATCCCGCCCCGAACTCTCGCGCCGCGGCGATCCCTCGCCCCAGCCCGGCGCGCTAATTCCCGCTGACCCCGCCGCGCCGCGCCTCTCCGGGTGTGCGCGCTGCCGCGGAGCCGGCGGGATGGGGGCGCGGCCGGGACCCTCGCAGACAGCCTCGGGGTGCTGACTGCCGCTGTTTCTTCGGTTCCCCTCCATTTACTACATTTGTTTTCTCTAAGAAACCTAAAGATCGCAATCTTTGCTAACACTCGAAAGTGGCGACGCTGTGGGCCGCCGGCACCTTATCCGCGTGGCGCGCAGCAGGACGGGGAAGGAGGCGGCGGCTGCCCTGGAGACAGCGAGCGCGGGGACCTGGAAGGCGAAGCACCAGGAAGAGCAGCGGGCAGGGTGGATTCATTTCCACTTTTTTTTTTTTTTTTTTTTTTT
>PVKA01038591.1:0-12799 GCA_004027165.1 Ctenomys sociabilis
ATTCGATAAATTAATACATTGCAAACTGTTTTCATAATGTTTTGGTATCGTACAAGGTGCATACATGATATTATATTTACAGATATTATTTTAGCAGATGTCTCTTATCAGTAAATTAAGAGTGTAGCTGCTTACTTATCTTATTTTTTATACCTGAATTATATCAAAAATTCAATAATTATTTTCCTAGTTGATGACCATAGTACTAGAAGCCGACATAATATCCTGTCCAACCACCATTAGTGCAGATCTTGCCTCTCATAGGATTATGTAGAAGCAAGGCGTTATCTATCCCAACTGTACTGTGTATACACACACAACATGATTTTTCTTTCTAAACCCCTTCCTTTGTCTACACCTGTCAAAGGTGGGCACTCCATTGTCATTCAACTAACTTGGGTGCTTGAACTGGACACCACAGTCCAACACAGTCCTGCATTCCACAACAATAGTGAGTTATTCAAAGAAGTTGTCAACCATAGCCATTTACAGTGCAGCTTAATATTATGGCCCCACGATGTATACTTCATTTTTATACTTTTCTGCTGGATCGTTAAGACCTAGATAGAGCAAGACTTATATACCAACACATGTACTTTATGTTTCTTATGTGGTCAGTGAAATTCCCTAAAAGACAGCCCACAAACTTTGAAAAACTTCTAACTAATAAGCAATCAGACAGAGGACGACTGTCTAGATTATATAAAGAACTAAGATATAACAGGGCCCTCAAATTTAAAGACCCAATTCAGAAATGGGCATCTGAGATGAATACACACTTCTCAGAGGAAGAAATTAAAGAAGCAAATAAATATATGAAAAAATGCTCCACATCACTAGCCATTCGTGAAAAGCAAATAAAAACAATACCATCTCACTCCAGAAAGAATGGCTATCATAAGGAAATCAACCAACAACAAATGTTGGAGAGGTTGTGGGGAAAAGGGAACACTTCTCCATTGCTGATGGGAATGTAGACTGGTACAACCATTGTGGAGGTCAGTGTGGAGACTCCTCAAAATAGTAGGACTAGAAATCCCATTCAAGCCGGCTATCCCCCTACCTGGAATTTTCCCAAAGGATCTGGAAACATTGTATCTTGGATATATGTGTACCTATGTTTATAGCAGCACAATGTGTGATAGCAAAATCTTGGAAACAACCAAGATGTCCATCACATGAGGAATGGTTGAAAAAAGATCTGGTATTTCTACATAATGGAGTATTACTCAGCTCTTAAGAATGATAAGTTTGAAGCATTTATACTGAAGTGGATGCCACTTGAACATATACTCATAAGTGAAATAAACCAGACACACATGTGTAAATATCGTATAGTCTCCCTAGTATAACAATCGAAAAGCAGAAATACAAAAGGAAATGTACAACAAGTAAAATCAATTGAGTCAGATAAGGCAAAGTGAAGGGCATATGCTGCAGGATACTAATCAGCTTTTCTTCTGGATGGTTAACCTAAGATCCCAAGTCAGAGTTGGAGAAATAGAAGAGCCACAAGGCCAGCCAACATTTTGGCCCTAGCCTTTCAAGGTCAGCGAAGACTCAGGACATAGGAAAACCTGTACTGCAACATCATGAGACTCGGGAGAGCTCCAAATTTTCTGAACAAAGGGATTATGGAGCCACAGAGGAAAGAGATTGAAGTTCTGTAGTGTGCCTGGGGAGAGTCACATGAAGAGAAAACTTTCTCTCAAGCTCTCACAGAGAGCAAACTGGTCAAGCATTGGCCGTGACTCATCCACATGGATGACACAGACAAAGGATCTACAGAATAAGGTACAGGACTACAAGACATCTTTATCCTTTCACCTGTTGCTGGACACACAAGCCACTTTCAAGATTTCAGTATTGTGAGTTGTGCTACTATAAACATGCATAAGGGCTGGCCAAATAGCTCAATGATTTAAAGCACTTGCAATCAGGCACAGGGCCTGCCCTGCCAGCCCCACCTTCAGAGCTTGCTGAGACACTGATTGAGACTGGACATGGTGGTGCCCTCCTCTAATTCCAGCTCTTGGGAGGCTGTAAACAGGCAGATCTGATCTATTAGTGAGTCCCTGAACACCCTGTAGATCCTTCCTTAAAAAATACAAAATAAATGTATATACATGCATCACAGTACTACAATACTGTTAACTTGAACTGCAATAGTTGATATGAAAAGAATGCTTATGATTACTTTTTTTTTAAGAATCTCCATAATGATTTCCATGGTCAATGTACTAGTTTACAGTTTTTTTTAATAATGAAGGATTATCTTTTCTTTTTAGCTTTGCCAGCATTTGTTATTAATTTATTTCTTGATGATAGACATTCTTTCTGGAGTAAGATAGCATGTTAGTGCTGTTTTAATTTGCATTTCTCTGAAGGTCAGAGATCTTAAACATTATTTTCATGTATTTTCAGTTGTTTACACTTCTCAATTTTACTATACAACTAGCAAAACAATAAACTTCAAACCCATTGATGTTGGTTTTCAATAAATAAATAACTGACAATGCAACCAGTATGCCTTTGTTAAATCCTGAGGATGCAGCAGAAAATGTTTTTTTAAAAATCTAGTCCTTGACTTAGGTACAAATCATGTTTTTAGTTCTAAAATTTATTTTCTTTTGTGCTGTTTCTCTGTTCTCCATGTATAACCCTTTGATTTATTATTGGCCTATCGACATTTCTAGTCCCACATTATTTTGTAAAACATAGTTTATTATACAACTTGGAATATTCATTATTCATTAAAAAAAGTTTATGGATAAATTTAGTCCTTCAAATATGGTATGATTCTTCTTAAAATATGCATGACTTCTTTTCTTCCATTTATGTATTTGGTACAGGGTCTCACTACGCATCTTAGACTTATAGTGATCCTCCTGTTTTCAGCCTCCCCAAGACTGTGATTGCAGGCATTTGCCACTGTGCCCAGACTTGTATGATTCTTCTTAGTTAAAACATTTGTGCATAAAATCACAGTCTGTCTAATTCTTCAAATGTTAAGAAACATAAATGGTACACACCACCATATGGAGTAACTTCGGCCTGACAGTTGTGCTGAATTTAACTTCTGGATTCCAAGACTATTCACACTAAAATCTATATGTATTATATTTAAGAAAATATTCATATTCAGAAAGAATATTATGTGTATATTAAATTCACATTGCATATTTATTTTTCAAGTAATTTAAGTACAGCACTATCAACAAACATTATCAACAAATAACATCAACACAACAATATAAGATATTTGTCTTTTTTTATTTGTTACAATATCTGTTCTTCCAAGTCATCCCCAAGATTGATAAGAAGGAGCAAAATAGTTTCAAAGGTTACAACCTCACCTTGCCTACACTCCAGAGGAAGTGCTAATGAACACAGAATTAGCCAAAAGTTGGCAGCAGGTAGATGGAGGAGAAGCAGGGGGTCCTGCAATCCATTCGCAAACTAATCAGCTTTTGAATAATTGGATTTAAGCAACCACCATTATCAACTTAGTGACTTTGCAGTATGTGAGTCTCCCATATGCATATTTGAAATCTGTTGCATGACATCCATTTTGAATCCTGCCAAGCACATATGTCCACACACTAAACCTGAAAGATACTATAATGTTCATTTAAAAAGTCAATAAAAATTCAAAACACATACTCCTAGAGCTCCATTTGCTATGTGGCAGGATATATTCAAAGTCCAAGGAATGAGCAAAATAAATTTTCATTGTCATGCCACTTATATTCTGGTGGAGAAGACCCACAGTAAACAAGTAGTAAATGGTACCTTGCAAATTATTCTATTGCTGACTGAGCAATAAAATTGAAAATGCTAGGGATGGAAGCACACTAAATTTCTGGAGGGAGAGTAGGGGAGCTATAGAAACAATGAATGCGTACCACTCATTCTGGAAGCTCAGAGTTCAGAAGAATAGGACAAAAAGTTTGTTGTTCCAGCTCTGCGTCTAATACAATATTTTCTCTATAATTTGTTCTAGATGAACTACTCTACATCTATTGTTTCCATTCCCACCCATTTTCACTTGCAGGAGAGATCGACTTACATTATCATATATGTATGCAGTCATCCTGGTGCAGGATCTGTCACATAGAGACAAAGAGACCTACAGTATGGATGGCACTGCCTACCACTGTTTCTGGCCCAAGTACCTCTGGGTCACGAGGCGAACTTCCTCATGTGCCACATTCCTTCTTGCAACAGACTTTTGCTGAATCCTGAACTCTGTGGGTTTCTAAACCAAGATACTTCTGAATATCCAGATGGAATTTCCCAGTTTGCTCAAACATGGTGACATAACAGAAAGAGGACAAGCTTTGGAATCACAGTTGCAAAGGAAAACACACTTAGGCTTTCCAACACTCAGTTTCCTTATCTGTAAAATGGAAAGAAATAATGCAATATTTCATTAAAGAGATTTTAAGGAACTATTGAGCCCACGCTAATCTTTATTTTAATTTTTCTTAAACATATCAGACTAGTGTTATTTTCCTATTTCTTCTAACAATATTAATTACATTAATTGTGGCATGTAGGCAAAACTGAAAATGTTACAAGGACATAGACTGTTTCTCACATTTTTTTTTATATTCCCCATTTTGGTGCTGATCACACTAAATGATCAAAAATTATGAACTATGAATTAGCAATATATGGGATTTTTAATAAAAGGAATAACTGAAGAACTAATTAGTGTTTTAAATATAGCACTAGGTCACCTCATTATAAGCATAACTGGTTAGCCATAAAATTCACCTAAAATAAGATATAAAAAATGAAATCATTTCAGAAAATAAACTAAAGAAATTTTAATACATCTAACAGCAAATTTTAATACGTTCAACAAAAAGATAAATGTTCATATAAGAAATGCCTAAGGAATTAGTTTGAAGAGGCCTGGGCAAATAGTTCAGGGGATTAGAGCACCTGCAAGCAGGCACAAGGGAATGGTTTGATGCCTGGGCCTGCAGGCCCTGTCCCGGGGGCACACTGAGTTGGCAATTGAGGCTGGGAGTGATGGCACGCACCTATAATCCCAGCTCTTGGGAGGCTGTAAGCAGGTGGGTCACTACGAGCCTGATCTAGTAGGGAGACCCTGACCATACTGTAGACCCTTCCCTAAAATACATAAAAAAATAATTAGTTTGAAACAGTAAATATTTACTACTTTCACATGAAAATACATAGAATCAATTATCAAATTTTCACATTTAACCTCAGGAATGTATATTACGGCCATCTGAGAATAACGAGATTTTGCTACAAAGTGTGGTTCATAATCTTACCCCTGCCTTGCTGGAGGTGTGGGAGTCTGTGCTTCCAGTCCCAGCATTTTTCCAGGCAGAGGCAGGAGGATTGTAATTTTGAGGCCTGCACAGGAGGACGACTACAAATCCAATCTGTGTAGTGAGACCCTGCAGACTCTGTGCTAAATACATTAAAAAAAAAAAGAAATATGTCCAGTTGGCAAGGGGTGGTTCGTAGTGGTAGAAACACTGTGTCAACTTGAGAAATGTAAATATCTGGAAAGAAAGTAGAAGCTGGAGTGGAGGACAGGAGATAATCACATAAGCTTTGGGAAACTAGAGGAGAAGGCAGAAAAGGAAAGAAGGATTAGGTAAGGGATTGTCTAAACTTAGTCTCTGGGTTTGGGAGATGGGATTAGTTTTATGTGGTTGGAGTTCTTCCTAGCCATTTAGCAAAGAGAAAAAAAGATAAGAAAAAAAAGGAATTAAGAAAAAGAAAAAAATGAGAATGGGAAAACCTAAAAAATAAATTGAGGCCAGTATGAACAATTTATTGACTTAGCAAGACTCTATCTCAGAACAAAAACTAAAGACTCTGACATGTAGCTCAGTGTGAAGGTTCTAGCTTCAATTCCCAGTACTATCAAAAGACAAACAGCAGCAGGAAAAACCCTGCAATTTGAAAGTGTAGAATTATCTAGCTTTCAAAAGGTTATGAATATGGGCTCCATACTAAATAAAATATAAACCACCTTTTTTCAAGTGAGAGTCAGTGGCATATAACTGTTGGCCCCCAATCTGCTGAGATAATGCATTGTGTTTTCCATTTTATACTTAGTAATTAGAGAGAAAGCCTCCTCTAATGATGTCTGGGGAGATCTTCCTCACATAGTGATTCAGCAACGCCTATAACAAACCGTGACTGGGGCACCTGGAAAGCATGTGCTGGCACAACCAGGAGATCTGCTTCATCTCGAGCTCACATCACACGGAGTTTGACAAATATGCATTCATCTGATTCTGAGATAAAATCCCTCCTCCTTCATGTTTGAATCTATCTCTTGATCTAATAGTTTACACTTGATATACTTGAATTCAAGAGAGAGGACTTCATAGTTCAAATATTTTCCACCAAACTCTTCATATATACTGTTTATAAAAATTATTCATAGAAAATTTAATGTAGTATGAGGGTTTTCAATTTCTGACTTGCTAATTGTATAGTCTGAGGTCAGCTTGATTTTTCCATGTGCCAGCTACATTATTTTAAAGAGGTTGATCCACCTCTCCAGCGATTATTTTCATTATGTGCAAAATGATGTCAGTGATGACACCTTTTAAAGATATCAGAAGAACTGAGTGCACAATGTAAGCATTAGTAATTGTTAAAATTAACTACTTCCAGGCCCTGATACTGGAGGTTTTAAGAATGCAGATAGAGTTTGTGTTTTTATGTGCTTTACTAGCTGGCAGAATGCCTAATAGAATATAGATATAATAAATATTTGTTAACTAAATAAAATACAAGTAAAACTGGGAGTTTAATATTAATGTATGCTCATATACTTCTAAGGCATCATACACAAATTTTCCAGTATGTCATATTTTTCTAAGTCATTGGTCAGAATGGGAAGACTGAGATAAGAAGTTGTACTGTGACTTTATTGGGGAAATTTGGACAAAAGTTGTACTAAATTTCAGATCCACTTATATGTATTTCAAAACTTATTATATGCCTACTTAAAAATGTGTCTATGCTATTTGAATGAAATGGTAATTAAATGTATTATTTTTCAGAATTATCATATGGACGGGTTAATGAGTTTGTAACTGTTATTTAAGACATAAAATATCAAGTTGCAAATTGTACCTATCTCTTGCACTACAAAGTAGAAATAGTGTGACACACCATATGCAACTTGCCATTGATTCATTCCAGACAATTTTCTAGAGCGTTTCCTATAGAGTCATGCAGTCTTAGACAATTTCCTAGCCACATGTAACTATTTAAAGTTGAATTTACATAGATTAAAATTACAAGGTCAGCCCTCAGTTAAACTAGCCACCTTTAAATTGTTCAATAGCTGCGGTGTCTCAAGACTACCATATAAAACTATGTAGAAAACATTTACATGATCACAGAGTTCTCCAGCACAAGATCATGTCTCAATAATTTGAGCGCAGGGCCAGGGATATGGCTGAGTAGAATAAGCGCTTCCCTGTCAAGCACAAGGGCCTGAATTCAATCCCTGGTTCTGCCAAATAAATAAATAAATAACAATAATAATAATAATAATAATAATAATAATAAATTTGAGGACATAACAAGGGAGTAAGAACAAGTCCATAGAAGCATAACAGCTTCGTGAACACGCGTCTACTTAGACAAGAATAGGGACCAGGATTTGATCCCTGGCACCACATGCAACACTTGCCCTGCCTCCAGGGTTAGCTGAGCCGGCCACCTGGACTAGGTGTGGTGGAGCACACCTGTAATCCCAGCACTGTGTAGGCTGAAAACAGGAGGATCACTATGAGTCTGAGCTGCGTAGTGGGACCCTGTACTAAATACATTAAAAAAAACAACAACTGGGTATTCTCAAGGTGGTAAGGCATGAATAAAAGAATCACTTTAATACAGGACAAGCAAAGGCTGTATAATAAGATCTGAGTTTAATTTTGAAAAATGGGTTAGATTAAATTTTCACCACTGGATCTTTAAATTTCTCACTTTAGGGGCCATATCCTTATATTCCAGGAAAAGGAAAAATGTCCAATGTTATTTTGCCAACAATCTCTTTACATTCTAATTTTTTTTTTACTGGAAACAATTCAGGTGATTTTATTTTAATTTTGAGATAATTATTATTATAAGCTTCAAGCATCTCTTCAGTGGAATATTCCAAAAACAGTGCATTTCTAAATTTCTTTAAAATCAAAATTGCTTTGTAGAGATTTGCTTATTTACCTAGTACAAATGAAATACTGACAGATATAATGGGTTAAACAGAAAGCTAACTTGAGATCAATGTAATGAAATTAGCTTATAAATTGCAATAAAATCACTTTTATTAAAAGGTACAAAATCTTCCTGTTTCGTCTGATTCATCATCTCTCTGTACTGTGTTCTGCATCCTTCTGAGCACGCAGACACAGCTGGTACATTGGGCTATGGGATGAAAGTGGTTGAGAGGATATTACTCGGACCTACTCTTCTCAGCAGCATTACTAACAAGCTGTTATTGAACTCATTGGAAGGGTGTCCAGTAGGCGTGCCAGGGAGGTGTAATAACTTACCAACACAAGGTGGTGCTCTCTTCTTAGAAACAGCCTGTTTGATTTGGTTCTTGGAAGCAGAGGTCAGACATCTTTTGAGCTTGACCACGTTTTTGAAGGTTTTAAAAACTATAAATATGTACATATCACTTGAAAATTAATTCTATTTAAAAGTCACTCCTACAAGAATCATCCTAATCATCATTCCAACCATCCCAAAAAGATCCAATTGATCTCACCATATTGCTTCTTTTCATTTTCTCTGTTTGCAATGCCTTTTGATCAGATAGTTCTTATACTGTTCTCCTATTGTTTCTGTGAATTGATCAGATTTTTTCAGACAAAATCTTTCAGGTAGAACTCCAAATAATTAGAAGACTTTAACTCTCAACAAGTCAGTGGATTGAACATTTCTCACAGGATTATGCTTCTTATGTAAGTATGTATTTGTATATGATATAATGTAAATAATAGCATGTGTACATACTTACCTAATAAAACACATGTAACTCTAACCTCCCTCTAGGGAAACTGACAGCTTAATTCAAATAATCCTTACTGCTGCTGGAGGAGGAGCAGGTCAACATTATTTTCCACTTAACAGTAATTTTGTTTATGTGGATGAATAGCTTACAATACATATACAATATTAAAATATAAATTATCTTCATATCCATGCCCCTTTTTATATGTTTATATTGTTAGGCAAAACTAGAACTGCAAATCTAACCTTACATATAATAACCTGCCAGTGAAATGGATTTACTCACTGCATGCCAACAAGTAGGTATTATATATCTCAAAGAAGGTATTCATAACTGCTTTAAAATTGGGGGAAATTGAAGCCAGGGAGATGGCTCAGTGGAATGAACACCTTCTTAGCAAGAGCAAGGGCCTGAGTTCAATCTTCACTATTGCCAAAGTAAATAAATAAATACATGAATAAAAGTTGGGGAAATTGATCTCAAAATTATATCACTCATATTTTTAAATCCTGAATCTTACAAAAACATTGATCTTATTACAAATGGTTTTTAAAAATACAAAACAGACTAGGACACAACGTGTTTCTCAAATATCTGCAAATCACACACACACAAAAAAAAGTTTACAAAAGGGATTCGGTTCCATTTGTTTTAATCTCTCTAGTATAATCATAACTCCAGTGAAAGTTTGCTGATGCCATGACAATGCCGCAGCTTCAGCTCTTCAAAGAACCTGTTGTCTAGTTACTCTAGCATTTCTATATTTGGATTAATTAGAAACGGAAACGTGGATGGCATTAGCTTTGAAATTAAACGAGCCCCCTAATGGGGAAGCTAATTACTGAATTCTTTCTGATGGTCTGTTTTACCAGTGAAATTTTAGGCTATTGAACTGAACAATATGGACTCAGGACTAGAAATAGAAATCGGGGCATCTGTGGACTGCGCCCAGTAGAACTAGTGGCTCTTATGGTGCCAGACCTTGTAATAGTCTTCTGTTAAAGAAGATTATTCTTGTTAATATTGTCACCTTTATGACAAAGGTTCTAATATGAAGAGTACTTAGAATTCTTAAAAAGGCTCCATTAGTCCGTTCAGTATCCTACTTGTGATTTCCATTAATGTATCTCCCCGCTGTGTGATCAGGCGGCGCCACCAGAAGCCATAATCTGGATGTGTTGGCAGAGATTTAGGAAGGAAATCTTCTCAAAGGCTTGAAAGACAGAATGACAATTTATATCAGCTTTAGTATAAAAACATTTTTTTCTCTTTGAAGTTTCATTTTCTCAATAGAAGTCGGCTTTAAGCCAAGATTATTTTCATAGTGTTGTAGTTTTCAAATTTCAAACATACACATGCAACCACACACATCCCACATAATTGCAATACAGTAATAAAAATAACAGGAATCAGGGGATGGTGTAGAAAATTTAGCTCTCACTGTTATGCTATTTAATTAATAGAGCAAGTGGAGTGCTAATATCTATAGCCATTTTGAAATCAAGTAGCATAGCAATACCTGCTTTCTCTTGCTTAAGCACTAAAGTTCTTAAGAAGCAGGGACTTTTCCACCCTGATAACATAAAGCAGCAAGAATTTAATGGCTGACTTGTTGATACACGTGCTCTGAGGGTTTTTAGGATGAAGATCCAAAGCACATTCCTGAAAACTGATACCCTGTGTGAAAAATTCTGGCCTGCAAGTATATTTGGAATGGAAAGCTAATAGTTGGTACTCTTGACAGAGCTATGTGCAAAGAACCCAGAACTACGAAGTCACTTCAGAATCATATTAATCACCTTCTCTCTATCACTCATGGCCCATTCTGAGCTAATCTCTATAATTTACCTCAAAAGAAAGAGACATAATGCTACTTTAGTGAAATGCTTATCCATCTTTATTCCACAGTTCTCTTCATGGAAGCTTCCCTATTCAAAGATTCCAGCCTCAGGTGTGCTATGCGTGATTCATAAGTCTCTCTGTTCTTTTGTCCGAACCAATGAGGTTCTCAATAGAGCATATGTCTCCCTTTGTTTAGGCGTGTTTTAGTTACAGTTCTTGTTGCTGATTTAAAAAGTACCCAACACCCAAAGTTAAAAAGGAAAGATTTATTTGGCTCATAGCTTGGAGAGGTTTCAGTTCATAGTAAGCTGGCATGGCAGAGGGGCGTTACGGAGGAGAAGCAGTCTGTGGCAAAGCCAGGCAGACAGACAGAAAGCAGAAAGCATCAAGTGACAGGCAGTGATCCTCTTTCTGTCACTTGTATTATGTCCAACCTATAAGCCCTTAGGGCAGGTAGCACTCACACCCAGAGTGGGCCTTCTCAGAATTATGCCAAACCAATCCATAGACTAATTTATTAATCACACATCCTTAATCTTAGTATCACACCCAGATCCAATCACTTCTGAATGCATGAAGGTTTAGGGTAACATCTCGACACAAGCCATAATAAAAGGAGATAAATTATTTACAAGTAATGAAAGCCAGGTATTTTTCTCTGTTTTACTCCAAATGTCATATGTTATTACCATTCCACTATTGAAAAGTAGAAACTGGCCTATGTACTGATAGGCTTCTCGCTGTAGTCTTATAGAAGGTTAAAATGTAATAATTGCAAAATTTAATTTATTTTAACTATAAGAAATATGCTCAGGGAGTGAATTTTCAAGAGACTATAACTAAGAACTACAGAGGCTCCAGACTTAGGAAGCATATCTCTCATTAACCTATGGATTCTGGAGTACAGTGGCTTTAAAAAAAAAATAAAGGGGAGGTATACATAGTGTGGTGGATTAGCTAATGGTCAACTTATTACCCAGCTGAACTGAGTCAGCCTGGTGCCGGTGTGGAAGGCCCACCCGAGCACTGTTGCCTACAGCATAAAAGGGGAATTGGAGGGGAAGAGGCTGTGCTGCTGATTCTGCTGGAGAAGCTTGTCATGCCAGATTTTCTGCTATGTACTTGGCTGTTCTCATCTTCAGAAGATCTCAGGAGCTTGTTTCTAAGGATAGCTTTGGATCTTGTCAGGGAAGCTCTGGTCCTTACTTTGAGCATCACTTCCTGGCTCCAGCACAGACTTCGCAGTCTGCTTACATAGATCCTTCATCCCCCGGTTCAGGTCTTCTAGCTTCCACCCCAACCCTTCGGGGTTTCCAGTGCAAGTCCTTGATACAAACTTGAATGAGACATTGTCATAGGCTCTAGGGCTCCAGCTGGACTAGCAGAGGACATTGATATAATCCTGGCCCTCAGCTGGTTTCTTTGGGTCTCCAGTGTGTGGAGAGATCTCCTGCAGTTTTTTGCGTTTGACTTTTTGGTTGAATATCAGAAAATAATCCTATAAATTATATGTCCTGTATTAACCTTTCAGTGCTGCTCTCTGCTCATCTTCACACCAATACTCTGCTCCACCCACACTGCTGGATTCTCATACCTTGAGAATGCCCACCCCATGCTACCTCCAGACCTTTGCCTTCCTACTTCCTTGACCTGGAAACGTTCTTCACCTAGATTGCCACAGACTTGCTCCCTCAATTCCTTCAGGCTTTTAATGAAGTATTACCTCTCTGTTAGAGTTTACAGAGTCACCACCCCTCTTTTTCCTCCCTAGAGATTAACATTACCTAGTATATTATAGTTAGTTTACTTTAGTCCTTTGCTAAGTCCTAGAATGAGAGTCAATGATGAACAAGACAGAAGAGCTAGCTCAGAGTATAAGACTGCAAGGTAATGATTAAATAGTGTCTTGGCTACGTTTTTCAATGC
>PVKA01038592.1:0-20097 GCA_004027165.1 Ctenomys sociabilis
AGAGCTGGGTCAATTTTTAGTTTTCGGCATGTAGAAAGCCATGTTTTCCAGCACCATTTGTTAAAGAGGCTATCTTTCTCCCAGTGAGCTTGTGTAGCCCCTTTGTCGAAGATAAGATGGCTGAGTGTTTTCGTAGATGCGTCTGCATATTCTAATCTATTCCACTGATCCTCAGGTCTATTTTGATGCCAATACCATGCTGATTTTATCACAGTGGCTTTGTAGTATAATTTCAAATCAGGAATTGTGATGCCTCCTGCTTTTTCTTGATTGGCCAACATTGCCTTTGCTATTCTAGGTCGTTTGTGGTTCCAAATAAATTTTAGGATTGATTTCTCTATATCTGGGAGGTATGTTGGTGGCAATTTGATAGGGATTGCATTAAATCTGTACAGCAATTTTGGAAGTATGGCCATCTTCACGATCAGAATTTGTTATTGAATTTTTTTCTTGATAATAGATATTCTTTCTGGGCTGAGGTGGAATCTCAGTTTTGTTTCAATTTGTATCTCTTGAGTGACCAACAAAATTGAACATTTTTTTCATATTTATTTCCCATTTGTATTTTTTCTACTGAGAAGTGTGTATTTATCTAAGATGCCAATTTTTTGATTGAGTGCTTAATTTTTAGGGGTATGATTTTTTCCTCTATTTTTTATATTTTTTAGATATAAGTCCTTTGTCTAAGAGAATGTTGTCCAAAACTTTTTCTCCTTATGTAGGTTGTCTTTTCCCCATGTCTGCCATTCATTTTGATGTGCAAAATGTTTTAATCAGATGAGATCCAGTGGTTGATCCTATGGATTATTTCCTGAGTTTGAGTTTTGTTCATGAGTTCTCTGCCTACACTATGTCTTCAAAATTTCAACCTATTTTCTCTTCATGTATATTTGATGTTTTTTGTTTTGATATTTAGATATTTTATCAATTCTGACTTTAGTTCAGTGCATGATTATGTATATATGGAGCTAGCTTTAGTCTTTAGCATGTGACAAACCAGTTTTTCTGCACCATTTATTAAATATTCTATCTTTCTTATAGTTAACATGTTTGGCTCCTTTCCCAAAAACAAAATGGTTGAGTGCGTTTATAGTTGTGTCTACATGTTACAGTCTATTCCACTGATCCTCAGATCTACTTTTTCCAGTAGCTTGCTTTTATTGCAATAGCTTTATACCACAGTTTCTATTTTTTTCTGTATTTTAGGGACGGGTTTACAGGGTGTTCAGGGTCTCACTACTAGATCGGACTCATAGTGATCTGCCTGTTTACAGCCTCCCAAGAGCTGGGATTACAGGTGCATGCCACCATGCCCAGTCTCAAGTGCCATTTCAGCTTGCCCCCGTGGGCGAGGCCAACATGGTAGTCCTGGGGATCAAACCCCCGGCCCCTACTGCCAGGTACAGTATATTCCAAAGTCAGGGATTGTGATGCCTCTTGCCTTTCATTTGTTACCCAGCATTGTTTTTGTCATTCTAGATTTTAATGGTCCAAAATGAATTTTAGGAACATTTTCTCTGGTTTTGTGAGGCATGTTAATGTCATTTTGATTGGGATTGCATAAATCTGTACAACAATTTTGGGAGTATGCCATTTTTTTATTGTTATTATTTCTGGCAGAACCATGGATTGAACTCAGACCCTTGTGCTTGCCAGAGAAGCACTTACTCTACTAAGCCATCTCCCTAGCCCCTAGTATGCCATTTTCGTTATATTGGTTCTTCCTATGCATGAGCAAGGGGTATATTTCCTTTATTCTGCTATCTTCTTCCATCTCCTCACCAAACCAACCCCACAAAGATTACTAAAATATATTTGAGACAGAAATAAAAAAGACCATAATGTCAATAACCAAAAGAAATCACCATGCAGGGAAAGCAATTAATCAGAGGTGAAACTAAACAGATTACTAATGGCAGGAAACTCATGACAAAGATAAGCCAAAACATATCAGTTATAAATTTCAATGTAAATGGTCTCAATTCACCAATCAAAAGAAATAGAAGGGCAGAATTAGTCAAGAAATAAGATCCACCAATTATGGTGTAAACAAGAAACACATTTAACTGAAAACATAATTCATAGACTGAAAAATCAAAGAATCGAAAACAATTTTTATGCAATAGAAACTCAGAGAAAAGCAGAATAGCTCCTTTGTTTGCAGACAATGTGAACTTCAAAGAATGAACAGATATTGATTTACTCTAAAAAGAAATTTGAAGTTTTCATTTCTTTTTTTTTCTTTCTTTCTTTTTTTTTTTTTTTTTTTTTTTTGGTGGTACCGTTGATTGAACTTAGACCCACGCGCTTGCCAGGGAAGTGCTAATTTCACTGAGCCATCTCCCTGGCCTCAAAATTTTCATCAATAAAATCAAAGACTGAGGTATATTTAACAAAAGAGACAAAATATTGTGTCTTAAAGACTATAAAATGTTGATAACAAGAACTGAGTAAGACACAGATAAATGGGAACTATCTCATGTTCGCAGATCAATTATATATGTTAAGATTCCATACTACCTAAAACAATATGATCCATGAAATTTCAGTAGGATTCCTTTCAGAAATATCAAAAGCAACACTAACATTCGTGTGGAACCACAAAACATCTTGAGTATAAAACCAATACTGAGAAAGAAAAAAAACTTCGGTGGAATCACATTAGTTTTAAAAGCATATTATAAACTTAAAATTATTAAACAGTATGGTGCTATCATAAAAATGGAAACATAAATGTATGGAAAAAATACAACAGAAATAAATAAAAAAGATAAAAAGAAAGAAAGAACAAACAATTGGACCAGCCAGATAGCTCAGTGGACTAAAGTGCTTGCTTAGAAAAGCACCAGGGTTCAATCCTCATGCCATGCCCGCCCTGCCCACGGAGTGCACTGAATTGAGACTGTGCATGATGGTGTGTTCCTGTAATCCCAGAGTTTAGGAAGCTGAAAACAGGAGGGTCACTATGAGTCTGATCTGTGCAGTGAGACCTTGTAGATTTTGTACTAAACACATAAAAAAGGAAAGAAATCCAAAGATATGCAATCAAATAGCCTTCAACGGGTCATTAGTAGGATGTAATGGGGGAAAAAGATGGATTTTTTTCAGGAAATGATACAAACGCATTTCTCCATGCAAAAAAATGAAGCTACTCTCACAACATACATTAAAAAAACTTGATATTCATAAAAGGCCTTAATGTAATATCTGGTATCTATGAAAATAAAAATCAAGTACAATTCCTCGCTCTATGAAAACTGCACCAGTGACTTTTTTTTTATTTCCTTCCTTTGATAATGTATTTTGACTATAGAAGACATTTGCCTTGACATTTTATTCAGTTTGTTATCTTATTATATAGCCTTGCTTGTAGGTATTACTTGAGATATCCAAATGTCCATCTCTTCCAAATAATGTCTATGTTTTCTGAGATATAATGGTATATCTTAAATATATTTTGGTATCACAAGAGGGCTTGAAATGAAGAGTTTTCCAAAGAGGGAGATTGAGATTACCTTAATGGAAACAATTTAGCATATAAATACATATAACTGTGATGGTGGGTGATGTAGTGCAAATCTCTAATTGTAGCTACTCATGGAGCTGAGGAGACAGGAGGGTCACAAGTTTGAGGCAACTTAAAACTGGGCAACTTAAGAAGACACTTTCTCAAAATAAAAATACAAAGGGGCCGGGCACATAGGATAGTAGTGGAGTGACCTTGGATAACATCTTCCGTGCTAGAATAACAAATTACACAGGTGTGAAAATTTTCTTCAGAAAAATGACATCCTCTGTCATTTCTTATAAAAAGGAGAAAATTAATTGTGTTTTGTTTAACATCCTATTTTAAGTGTCTCAGCTCATGGTTTCTCTTTTTCAAGGATTAGAACTAGGTGGTCACACCAGCAACTGAAATGTGGCTGAAAAGCCCCTGACACACATGGCCTCTGAGCATCAATGCCGAAATTATATAACACACACTCCCAAAGATTGTGCCTTCTTCTTGGACTCAGAACCTCTTGGGATCATGAGAATAATGTCCACTTTGACTCAAAATGCTGCAGTCGAAGGTGGGTAGGCAATTGTTCTAGAGGGAATCCTTCTTTGCACCAGAAAATTTCTGCTCAGTAAAGAACAGTCCATGTTACCTTAGGCATGCTATTGGAGATGCCATAAAATTAAAAACCATATGGTAGTCTTGTATCTGAGACGTCTTGTT
Organism: Ctenomys sociabilis; assembly: GCA_004027165.1. Classification (NCBI taxonomy): domain Eukaryota; kingdom Metazoa; phylum Chordata; class Mammalia; order Rodentia; family Ctenomyidae; genus Ctenomys; species Ctenomys sociabilis. The sequence goes on from PVKA01038592.1 coordinate 4,223, forward strand.
TTAGCTCAGGAGATCTGAAAGAGATTTGTGAATTGTGGGAAAGCACTGATCAGCTATTTAGGAATTCTCTAGACATGCTCAACTGTTGCTTAACATAAGATACTAGCTTTGATTTGTGTCAGGTTATCTTTCTACAAGTCTCATGGCTTGATAGCACTGCAGCTCCCCTGGATGGATGTCCTGAACAGTAATTTTAAATGATTCCATTTTTAGATCCTTTGTGTACATGAAATCATTCCATAAATGGCTGCTTTACAATTTTATCTATGTACTTTAACTGTAAATAGTTTAAAGAATTGTTTTCTGATTTCTTTTATGATATTATTTTTTATTACCATGTACCTTTAAAAGTATATGTGGTTTGTGAAAAATTGAATTAATAAAACATTCTACATATGCTAAAAATAGACATTCAGATTATGTTAAGTGTCAGTAATTATTTTCAACTCTGTTGCCAAAGATATATTGCCAAAGACTTGCAAACTCTTTGGTCACAAAAGATTTCTTTTTCATGAAAATTTACATCAGGGAATTTCCAATTTGGGTGGCTAATCAGATCATGAAAATAGCTTTGTTATGTAATTTTGGCAGTTTGATGGCACTTAATAAATTAGATTCAGACTGTCATACTGCATTTTGTAACCACAATAGCAATATGTCTTCTTTGCATTGCTTAATATAACATCTGTAAAAGCATATTTCATTAACTGATAATAATATGTCTGACATAGAAAGAGATGGATTAGTTAAGTATATTTGGGAATAGACATCTCAGTGCTGGTTAATGTTTCAGTGTTTATTTTAATTCACAAAAAGAGAAATATGCTGTGTTTCTCAAGTTGCTTCAAATAATGCCTTTTTGGGGGCAGAGATTCTGAGGAACAAATATAGGTAAGAATTGAAACATTTCAAAAACTTGAAGACAATGTGCAAGAAAAACTGAGTTTACAATTAGACAACCTAATGTATGTGTTCCATATCCATATTTATTTACTTACCATATAATTTTAACCAATTCATTTGATTTATTTGAGTTTCATGTTTTTTATTATATTAGAAGAGAATGGCAGCTTGTTTCAGTAAGTAGCCATTATCAATTATGTTTCTTTCTAAATACGCTTAACATTATTCTGAGAAAAGCTGTAATGTGTTCTTCCACCTCCTGGAATCTGGACTGGTTTTGATGGTAATTATTTGCACCTATAGTGTGGTGGAAATGATGCTGAATCATAAAAATTCTCCATTGGTTATACCTCTATTTCTCGTAGAACTTACTGTGAGGAAAGCCAGATATCATGTAAGAAGTGAATTCAATGGATAACATAATGCTCTGAGTAATTCCATGTTAGTCATGGAGACAGGGTACATGTGGAGAGCAGCTGGCATCAGACATACAAGTCATGAAATAATTTTTGACACCACTGCTTCAACACATGATACATGGAACAGAATGCATCAATCCAAGCAATAGCTTAAACCTCATTTCCAGACTTTTGGCCCACAACAGCCATGCCAGGCTCCCAAACACATTCAAACCACTTCAAATGATTCAACTACCCAGTGCTTTCACCCTCAAAATAAGAGAAGGATACTGTAGTGGTTGATACATTGTGTCAATTTGGCAGGATTAGCCCTGGGATTCCACGACCTGGGATGAGAGGGTCCAGCACTAAGGAGGAGAATGCCCGGCCTAGAGTGACTCAGCACTTAAAGGGTATATAAAGGCACTGAGGAAGGGTTAAGCACGCCACTTCCTCAGAGAAGCTTGGTCTTTGCAGCAACTCATCATCACAAATCAGTGTGAAGGGGGGGAAGAGAGAGAGAGAGAGAGAGAGTGAGAGAGAGTCTTGATAGACCAGTTGTGGTTCTGTCCTCTGCTCTTAACTGTTTTGTGCTACTTGGAGGCACCTGAGTAAGCACTGAAACCTGCAGTAATTATGAAGCAAATAATTATTTTCGTTGTGGGATATTTTGTCCCAGCAATAATTAAAATGTAACCAAGAAAGAAACAAATAATCTGTGGTATCAAAAATTTAAAATAATTTAGCACACAAAGATAGCTATTTAGACAATTCAGTGAACCTTAGTATTTGGCAAAAAATGGGTAGCCATTAATGTTAAGTTATTTCTGTTTTCCTCTAAGGCTTCCGCCATGTGGCTAACATGTCCGACATTTCTGATTCTATTTTTATTGTTATTTATTTATTTTTTACATTTTATTTTATTGAAGTACAAATATCAATGAGACAGTTTTAAGACACCTTAAAAAGATGGATTTGATAAGTTAATACATTGCAAACTGTTTTCATAATGCTTGGGTATCACATAAGGTGCATACATGATATACTTACAGACTTTTTGTACCAGATGGCCCTTATCAGTAAATTGAGAGACTGTAGCTGTTTTCGTATCTTAGTTTTTATACCTGAATTACATCAAAGATTCAATAATTAATACTTTCTACCTAGTTACTTTCCTAGTGGTTATCCATAGCACTACAAGCTGACATAATGGTCCAACCACCATTAGTGCAAATCTTGCCTCTCATAGAATTATGTAGAAGCACAGCGTTATCTAACTCAACTGTACTGTCTATATACACACATCATGATTCTTCCTTTCTATACCCCTTCCTTGATCTATACCTGTCATAGATGGGCATTCCATTGTCATTCAACTAACTTAGGTGCTTAAACACAACAAAACAATCCAACACAGTCCAGCATTCCACAACAATAGTGAGTTATCTGAAGAAGTTGTCCACCATAGCCATTTACAGCTCAACTTATTATTATGGCCCCATGTTTACATTTTTATAATTTTCTGCTCGATGCTTAAGACAGAGATAGATCAAGACCTATATACCAAAACAGGTAGTTTAGGTCAGTGAAGTCCCTTCAGGGTTTAACTAGTAGTCCTGTATCTTATTCTGTAGATCCTTTGTTCGTATTGTCCATGTGGGTGAGTCACAACCAATGCTTGACCAGTTTGCTCTGTGTAAGAGCTTCAGATAAAGTTTTCTCTCCATGGGACTCTCCCCAGGCACACTATAGAACTTCTATCTCTTTCCTCTGGGGCTCCATAATCTCCTTGCTCAGAAAATTTGGAGCTCAACTGAGTTTCATGATGTTGCAGTACAGGTTCTCCTATGTCCTGAGTCTTAGGCTGACCTTGAAAGGCTAGGGCCAAAATGTTGGCTGGCCTTGTGGCTCTTCTATTTCTCCAACTCTGACTTGTGAACTTAGGTTGCTAACCATCCAGAAGAAAAGCTGATTAGTATCCTGCAGCATATGCCTTTCACTTTGCCTTATCTGACTCAATTGATTTTAGTTGTTGTACGTTTCCTTTTGTATTTCTGCTTTTCGCTTGTTATACTAGGGAGACTATATGATATTTACACCTGTGTGTCTGGTTTATTTCACTTATGAGTATATGTTCAAGTGGCATCCACTTCAGTATAAATGCTTCAAACTTATCATTCTTAACAGATGAGTAATACTCCATTATATAGAAATACACATCTGTTCCTTTTTTATTTTTAGTATTATTATTGATTTCCTTTCTATAGAACATAAAGATTTACATCCTTAATTTTCCATATGAAGACTATTTTAGGCAGGAAGGAAAATACATTCTGCGCACAAGTGTATATCTTTCATGTGCAACACTAAAATCAAACAGTGTAGAGCCCTTACATATAAGTTAGACCAAGTAACATTATACATGGGGGAATTATTCTACACAATCTGATTGAAAAGCAAACATTTCAGAAAAACTATGCAAATGAGAAAAGTCAGAAAATTTCATTAGGATACTGCCACGTATATAGTAAAGTCTGTGTATACATACCACATTGAAACAGCAAGGAAGAGCTATTTATAGAAATTTTTTTAAATTTTTCTTTTATTGAAGTACAAATATCAATGAGATTTTTAAGATACCTTGACAAGATGGATTTGATAAATTAATAGTTGAAAAACTATATTCATAATGTTTGCAAACTGTTTTCATTATGTTTTGGTATCCTATAAGGTGCATACATGATATTATTACAGACATTATTATACCGTATGTCTCTTATCATTAAATAGAGTGTAGCTGTATGTGTATCTTATTTTTATACCTGAATTACATCAAAGATTCAATAATTAATACATTCTATCTTGTTATTTTCCAAGTGGTTGTCTGTAGTAGTAGAAGCTGACATAATATCCTATCCGACCAACGCTAGTGCAAATCTTGCATCTCATAGGATTATGTAGAAGGAGAGCGTTATCTATCCCAATTGTACTATCTATACACACACATCATGATTTTCCATTTCTATACCCCTTCCTTTGTCTACACTTGTGAAAGATGGGCACTCCATTGTCATTCAACTAACTTAGGTGCCTGAACTCGACAACACAATCCAACGCAGTCCACCATTCCACAACAATAGTGAGTTATTCAAAGAAGTTGTCAACCATAGCCATTTACAACTCAGTTTAATATTATGGCCCCACGATGTATACTTCATTTTTATACCTTTCTGCTCGATGGTTAAGACCTAGATAGAGCAAGACTTAAATACCAACACATGTACTTTATGTCTCTTATGTGGTCAGTGAAGTCCCCTCAAGGTTTATCTTGTAGTCCTGTACATTATTCTGTAGATCCTTTGGCTGTGTCATCGATGTGGATGAGGCACGGCCAATGCTTGACCAGTTTGCTCTCTGTGAGAGCTTGAGAGAAAGTTTTCTCTTCATGTGACTCTCCCCAGGAACACTATAGAACTTCGATCTCTTTCCTCTTTGGCTCCATAATCTCCTTGTTCAGAAAATTTGGACCTCACCTGAGTTTCCTGATGTTGCAGTACAGGTTCTCCTATGCCCTGAGTTTTCGCTGACCTTGAAAGGCTAGGGCCAAAATGATGGCTGGCCTTGTTCCTTTTCTATTTCTCCATCTCTGATTTGTGAACTTAGGTTGTCAACCATCCAGAAGAAAAGCTGATTAGTATCCTGCAGAATATGCCATTCACTTTGCCTTATCTGACTCAATTGATTTTGGTTGTTGTTGTACATTTCCTTTTGTATTTCTACTTTTCGCGTGTTATACGAGGGAGACTATACAATATTTACATATGTGTGTCTGGTTTATTTCACTTATGAGTATATGTTCAACTGGCATCCATTTCAGTACAAATACTTCAAACTTATCATTCTTAATAGCTGAGTAATACTCCATTCTATTGAAATGCCACATCTTTTTCAACCATTCCTCATGTGATGGACATCTTGGTTGTTTCCAAGATTTTGCTATCACACATTGTGCTGCTATAAACATAGGTACAGATATATTACTATGATACAATGTTTTCCGATCCTTTGGGAAAATTCCCAGTAGGAGGATAGCCGGCTTGAATGGGATTTCTATTCCTACACTTTTGAGGAGTCTCCACACTAACCTCAACAACAGTTGTACTAGTCTACATTCCCACCAGCAGTGGAGAAGTGTTCCCTTTTCCCCACAACCTCTCCAACATTTGTTGTTGGTTGATTTCCTTATGATAGCCATTCTTTCTGGAGTGAGATGGTATCTCAGTGTTGTTCTTATTTGCATTTCATGGATGACTAGCGATGTGGAGCATTTTTTCATATATTTATTCGCTTCTTCAATTTCGTCTTCTGAGAAGTGTGTACTCATCTCAGATGCCCATTTCTGAACTGGACCTTTAAATTTGAGGGCCCTGTTATATCTTAGTTCTTTCTATATTGTAGACAGCAGACTTCTGTCTGATTGCTTAATAGTTAAGATTTTTTCGAAATTTGTGGGTTGTCTTTTCTTTATGTTCACAATTTCTTTTGACACGCAGAAGCTCCTTAAGAAGTGTTGATCCCAGTTGGTGATTCTTTCAAGTGCTTCCAATGCGAATATATGTGTGTTCACGAACTCTTTACCTACCCCTATGTCTTCAAGAGTTCCTCATACTTTCTCTTCCAGGAGACTGAGTGTTTCTGTTTTAATGTTTAGGTCTTCAATCCATTTTGAGTTTAACTTAGTGCATGGTGATAGAGGTGGGTCAAGTTGTAGTTTTCGGCATGTAGAAATCCATGTTTTCCAGCGCCATTTATTAAAGAGGCTATCTTTCTTTCAGTGAGCTTGTGTAGCCCCTTTGTCGGAGATCAGATGGCTGAGTGTTTTCGTAGATGCCTCTGCATCTTCTAATCTAGTCCACTGATTCTCAGGTCTATATTGTTGCCAATACCATGTTGATTTTATCACAGCGGCTTTGTAGTATAATTTCAAATCAGGAATTGTGATGCCTCCTGCCTTGTCTTCATTGGCCAAGATTGCCTTTGCTATTCTACGTCGTTTGTGGTTCCAAATAAATTTTATTAATGATTTCTCTAGATCTGGGAGGTATGTTGCTGGTAATTTCATAGGGACTGCATTAAATCTGTTGAGCAATTTTGGGAGTAAGGCCATCTTCAGGATGTTGGTTCTTCCTATGCAGGAGCATGGAATATCTTTCCATTTTCTGAAATCCTCCATAATCTCTTTTCTTAGGGTGTTGTCATTTTCCGTGAAAAGATCTTTGACTTCCTTGGTTAAGAGAATCCCAAGGTATTTCATTTTCCACGGTGCTATTGTGAAAGGTATTGTTTCTATAGTTTCCCTTTCAGTGTGTTTGTTATCTGTATAGAGGAATGCTATTGACTTCTGCGTATTGATTTTGTATCCTGCTATGCTACTGAATTTCCCTATCAGTTCTAGTAGTTTCTTGGGTGGAATTTTTGGGGTCTTCCAAGTAAAGTATCATGTCGTCTGCAAATGGTGATAATTTAACTTCTTGTTTTCCTATTCTTATTCCCTTTATTTCTCCCTCTTTCTAATGGCTGTTGCTAAGGATTCCAACACTATATTGAATAGGAGGGGTGATAGCGGACATCATTGTCTTGTACCTGATTTAAGAGTAAAAGATTTCAGTTTTTCTCCATTTAGGATTATATGAGCTTTTGGGTTGTCATGGATGGCTTTTATCAAGCTAAGATAGAGTCCATCTATTCCAATTTTCTGTAGGACCTTGAACATGAATGAGTGTTGGACTTTGTCAACGGCTTTCTCTGAATGATTTGAGATGATCATATGGTTTTTCAATTTTAGTCTATTAATGTAGTGTATTACATTTATAGATTTTCAAATATTGAACGATCCTTGCATCCCAGGGATGAAACCTACCTGGTCATGGTGTATGGTCTTCTTTATGATTTTCTGTACTCTATTTGCCAGGATTGTGTTGAGTATTTTTGCATCTATGTTCATGATGGGGGTTTGGCCTTTAGTTCTCCTTTTTGTTTGCGTCTTTACCTGGTTTTGGAATGAGTATTATACTTGCCTCCAGAAATGATTTTGGGAGGACTTTTTCCTTTTCAACTTCATGGAAGAGTTTGTGGAGTGTGGGAATTATATGTTCTGTAAATTTCTTGTAGAATTCAGCTGTGCATCCATTAGGACCTGGACTTTTCTTTGTCAGTAGGCTTTTTACTACGTTTCGTATTTCGTTGTCTGTTATGGGCTTATTGATAGTTGTTACATCTTCTTGATTCAGTTTTGATAATTTGTACCTTTCTAGGAATCTATCCATTTCTTCTGTGTCTTCTATTCTGTGAGCGTAACGGTTCTCGAAGTAGCTATTGATAATCTCCTGAATTTCCACCGGGTTTGTGGTGATTTCACCCTTTTCATTCCTTATCGCTTGTAGTTGATTTTTCTTTTGCATCTTTTTGATGAGGTTGGCTAAAGGCTTATCAATTTTATTTAATTTTTCAAAGAACCTACTTTTTGATTTGTGGGTTCTTTGAACTGTTTACTTCATCTCAGTTGAATTAATTTCTGCTCTAATCTTTATGATTTCTTCCCATCTTTGCACTCTGGGTTTTATTTCCTCTTCTTTTTCTAGTTGTCGGAGGTGCAACATTGGGGTGCTAATTTGTTCCCTTTCTGTTTTCCTCATGTGTGCGTTCATAGCTATTATTTTCCCTCTAAGAACTGCTTTCATCGCATCCCATAAATTCTGGTAAGTTGTACTTGAATTTTCATTGAATTGTAGATATTGTTGAATTGCTTCTGCAACCCATTGATTGCTGAGTAGGGTGTTGTTTTGTTTCCATGAGTTTAGTGGGTTTTTCTTGTTTCTTTTGTCATTTATTTCTAGTTTCAATGCATTGTGGTCAGATAGTATGCAAGGGATAATTTCTATTTTCTTGCATATACTTAGGATGATCTCTGGACTAGTATGTGGTCTATTTTGGAAAATGACCCTTGTGCAGCTGAAAAAAATGTGTATTCAGCTGTGGTTGGGTGGAACACTCTGTACATGTCCTCCAGACCCTTTTGCTCCAAGCTGTAGTTCAGATGTGCTACTTCCTTTCTAATTTTTTGTCTGGTTGACCTATGTTTTTGACATAAGGTTGTGTTAAGATCTCCTGTTAAGATTGTGTTCTTAGACATGAAGTTTTTCATGTCCCTTAAGATTTGTCTTACTTAGTTGGGTGTCCTCTGTTTGGTGCATAAATATTTTTGAGCGTTACTTCTTGCTCTTGAATTTTTCCCCTGACCAATATATAGCGGTCTTCTTTGTGTTGTTTGATCATTCTTGGTTTGAAGTTGAGACTGTCTGAGAACAGAATTGCTGCTCCTGCTTTTTTCTGAGATGCTGGAGCATGTAGTATTATTTTCCCTTTGCCTTAGAGCCTATGAATGTCCTTTTGAGTTAAGTGTGTTTCTTGTATACTGCGTATTGTTGGATTTTGTTTCCTAATCCATTGTGCCAGTCTATTTCTCTTAATCGGAGAATTGAGTACGTTTACATTGATGGTTATGATTGAAACGTGCTGACTTATATTTGTGCAATTATTTTTCCCCAAATTCTTTTTATGTCATTTGTATTGACTCCTTCATTCTCGTTGATACCAATTATTCTCACATTGATCATCCTGACATCATCATGCAGGTGATGGATTATTTTTTGCTGCATTCTCGTTGTTTTTAAGAGACCCTTTCTCACCTTTTTACTAGCTGCTCCGGCTTCTTCAAGATCTGAAAGTCTGTCTTCGCTTTCACTCAGACGGTTTTGTAGACTCGTGATTGATCTTTTTAGTTCTTCTAGATCTCTTTGACTGTGTTTCATGTGTTCTATTTCTTTTTTGTAGTGCTTGATCAAGGAATCCATCATATTTCTGATCTCAATTTTTTTATCCATGTCTTCTTTAGAGGTAGTTATTAATTCTTTTTCTGCTGTGTTTCTTCCAAGTTGGGTTTCCTCTGTATATTTCTGGCATTGTTTCTGTATTTCAGATGCTGTGACTTCAAAAGTTCCCTTTTGATTTCAGAACTTATTTCTGCTTTGAGTTCCTCATGATCTTTCTGTTGTTGTTTCTTTGCTTCAGATGCTGTTAATACATATATATCAGTTGGAATAGTGCTCTCTGCACTTGTTCTGGGTGAGCATAGTTTTTCCACTCAATGTTTGTGGAATTCATTCTTTATTTCAGATACTATGTATTCAGATATTTCTTTTTTAATTTGGGGAATCAGTTCTCGTTTCATTTCCTCTGTAGCTTTCTGCTGTTCCTTTGCTGCTGTATCTGTTAATTCATTCATTGCATCTGAGCTAGTGTCCTCTGCCCTTCCTGATGGACTCAAGGCCTGGGATTGCATTTTTCCCCTTCTCTTTGTCATTTTGTATAGCACTGACTTTTGACCTTTGGTGTAGAGCTTTGGTGCAGTTATATCCTTAGCTTGTTATGAGATTCGGGTGCCAGTCTATTAAGTTTGAGATTATCCAGGTATGCCTATCCTGGATCTAGCTCTTGTGTTCAGTTCTTTTTATGCTGCAGCTCCTTTGGTTCCCCTGTGTTGGTTCCCTGTTGAGGCGAGCATGAACCGAACTGGGATATAGAGCAAGTAATGAAACTTCCCCGTCTTAGATGGCTTTGGGTCGAGGATCCGGAAACTTACTGGTTTATCCCTCTGTGTCAAGCAGGTTGTTCCCCAGGTGGGCGGGCCTGGCCTTTGGTGGGTCTTCTGGGTTCACAAAGGGATAGTGGATGATCTTTTTCAGTGAGTAGTCTGTACTGGGTCGGCCAGCCTATGCTGGGTCTGGGTCTACAGGCCGTAACCTGTGAAGGCTGGGAAAGGTCCCTCTGGTGCAACGGGCCTGGAGCACTCACAGGCCAGGCTGTGCTGTGTTTCGAGCCATGGCATGGGATGGAGAATTGCTGAGAAATGTCCCTTCAGCGTGGAAGGCTTCGAGTTCTCACTCCAGGCTGACCTGCACTGGGTTTTGGGCTTTTGGGTGGGACCGGTAATCACCTGGAAATGTTTCTCTGGCACAGTGTGCCTGGAGCTCTCACCAGGCCACAGGGGGTGGGGGATCAGGGAATCCCTGGGAAATGTCTCTAGGGCAAGATGGGCCTGGAATTCTACCCTCACTGAACTTTTATGCCCAGAGAATTGGGGAAATTCCCACTCGTTCAGCGGGCTTTAGGGCAGGGGATCTGGGGAGGTGCTGGTGAATGTGTCCTGAGGTTTCAGGCCTGTCACTGGCTTGGAGGGCTTTGGGGCAGGGATCCGCTTAGCGCATGGGAAGAAGCCAATGGCTCTCCCTCAGACTCACCACACTCTCACTGGACTGGGAAGCCTGGTGAGTCATGCAAATTCCCACTCGCTGGCAGATCTTGGGGCGGGATTCTGGAGGCCGCTGGAGTCAGCTGCTGTCTCAGGCCGGTCTCTGGCTGGTGGCATGGCCAGCATCGAGTAGGCTGCTGGTGTGAGTCTCGCTCTTGGGAGGTCTCTGGCGCTGGGCGGCTGTGGGTGGAATGGAGGAGGATGGCAGAGTCAGCCGCGCTGTCTCTGGCCTATCTCTGGGGCTCTCTTGCATCATTTTGACTTTGACTTTCTTTAAACAAAATATGACCAACACATTGTACCTCACTAAAATATGCCATTTTCTCCGTGCTATTCTGTCTTTCATTTCTCCTGGATTCTCTCCAGAATTGCTTATGCTGAAATTTATGGACACATGCTTTGCTAATTGTGCCCCTATTTGGTAAGTCACATGAGCCTCATTACTAAATGTGACTGCAATTTTGGTTGATTCTGAACTTCCCAAGTAAGAATATAATTGCACCAATCTGCTCCAGAAATAGCAGAATGGGGCAACATTCTCAGATTTGATTCGATGTTAGATCAACCATGTATGTGGCTTGTTTACTTTTTAATGAAACATTCTCTGAGCAGGGATACAGTCATTCAAAAGTTTTGATTAGAATAAATGTTTAATATGTCTGTAATGGATGTTGAGACCTGAAATAGGAATAACCAACCTAACACACTCACCCTAGAGGTTCTACCAACCTCTCTCAGATTTTACTTTGAGGTTTTTCATGCAGAGTCATTAGTTCTTTATATTCTTTCTTGTTATTTTCTTCTCTTATTTTTACTGTACTGTGTAAGCCTTGCTTCCCACCAGCCATAAATCTTAATGTTCATACAAAACCTGAGAATTCTTGAAGAATCATCACTGTCCACGGAGCTTTAATTCTACTCATAATCTTAGCATCAACATTACTTTTTTAGTTCACAACTTGGTGATACATTAGGAATTATAATTTGCTGCTTATATTGTATTTCTTTGTTATAACTATATTTATTCCCTTCCTTTTTAAGTAGCTGAAATATATCTTAATATTCATAATATGAACAACTTTTTCAAAGAATAAGTGTAATGGTTGCTAAAAGAGCTTTCGTTGGTATACTTGATGAATGAGATTCAACATATGTACTTTATTTCAGTGATGGTACATATGTCATCCTCTGATGGAAGGTTTGGACTGGAAGTGAACTGTATGTGGGTTTTCTTTTCTACAAATATTGAAGAATTTAGGCAAGATTCCTCATTTCTCACAAGCCTGCATGAGGTATGCTTGCAACATAGCATCTACAAAACATGCCATCTTAAGCATGAAAATGGATTATCTTTTTCTTTTGGTTGATGGAAGATATTTCAAGGTAGGACTGTCAACAAGTTTCTGCTCATTACTGTGTGCCTTATATTAATAGGGCCTACTCACACTTGGCATAAAAAGACATCACCAGGCTGGAAAAAACTGCTTCCTATTAAAATGCTAAAATCCTGAGAGCCTGACATAAGGAAGAAATCATGGACAGAGTATTTTCAGAACTCTTTCTCTGCTTAACACGTAATCATACACAAGTACAAGTAACATAAATATATTTCCCTGAAGGTAAGCTACTGTTACCAATGGCTATGAAAAACAAGTTGAAAACAAGACTGGAATTGTTGAGACAAATAAAGAAATGTAGGCAATAACAGCACCACTAAACCTAGAGACAGTGCCAAGCCGTAGGTTATAGGTATGACTTTACATGAGGTTAAAGAGGGTGTAGTGTATTTAGGTTCCAGTTTGGGGCTTTGTTTTTATAGAAACTAGAAATAACATCCTTTACCGTTTTAAATTTCAATTTGGCAGTGAAGTTGCTTTTGTTTTTCATGCTGATTCACCTAGAACATATGAAAGAAAGTGCCAGTAAAATGTTCATGAATGTTTTCATATATGAAAAGACAGAAAGATTGGTTTTTGAGGCTTTCTGGGTGATTTCTCTGAATTTTTCTTGAATTGGGAAGATGAATCTGTACTCCTTCAGGGTTTGAAGGTCAGGATAGACCATCAAATACCTTTTCCAGGAAATGAGCAATAGTACTATCAAGGGACTCATTTTTGGAGGCTTGTGGGAAATTTTCATCCAGAACCTGTAGGTGGGGTTTCCCCCTCCTTTCCCCATGGGGCTTCAGGGAGTTCCAGAGGCATGTTCTGACTTGAAATGGGAATAACCAACTGAACACACTCACCGTGGAGGTTCTGCCACACTCTGTCAGCTTTTACTTGAGATTTTTCACTCATAGTCGTTAGTTCTTTATATTCCTTCTTGTTATTTTCTGCTCTTACTTTTATTCTAGTGTATAAGCCTTTTTGCTTCCCACCAGCCATAAGTCTTAATGTCCATACAAAAACCTGAGAAATCTTGAAGAAACATCACTTAGAATTATCTCTTCCTGGAAAATATGAACACAATTACTTCCAAATGTATGTAAGACTCATATACAAACTATAGTCATGGATAAATGCATAAGAATCACTGCTGGGAGGAGACTATTTACAATTCTTTAAAAATTTGAAGTGCTAACAATTCAGTTCAACTTGGCTACAAAGAAGAGGTTCATATACTAAAGCCCCCAAGTTTTTTCAAATGTAGTTTTAAAGAATAAATCTCAGAACCCAGGAAATGCTACACTTATGGTTGCAATTTAATATAAAGGTTACTAGTAAACACTTTCCTAAAAGCTGGGAAAGGAATAGATGGGGAAAAGGAGAGAAGAGACTGTGATTACCACAAAGAGGAAATAATTCAGGTAGAAATTTGACCTTAAAGTTATAATTCTTGTTATATAGGTGTTGCTTTATCTTGGTCTGAACCATCCAGTGGAAAAGTATAAAACCGAAGTATAAGAAGTAAAGCCATATTATTGTGCTGAGTTGTAAAAGGCTCAAGTCAACAACTTCTGACATTGCCAGTCATATGGAAAACCCACTACTATTATGGGCTACTGGACTATTTTGGAATATTTTGCTGAATTCACACACTTATAATATTTAAATGACAAAACTAAACATAAAAGAGGATACAAATGAATGACCATTTTGTATCTGTATATTCAAGATAGTTAAGATAGATATACAGCTGCATTCTCTTAATTCAATGAATACAGGGATTTGTTCTAATAGTGTTTGTAAATAGTATAACATGTCTGCATCTTGTGTCTAATGAATAACCACTAAGAATACAATATGTATTATATTAATAATTGAAACTGTCCTACTAATTTGATTTGAAACTGTCTCATTGCTATTTGTTTCTTAACAAAATTATGGAAAAAGAAGTATGGCCTTTACTGTATTATTCTTCTCATTACATAATCCTATTATTAAAAACTTTGTAATATAAATAATAGACTGTAATGTTATAATAGATTAAAAAATATCAGTCAACAATATGCAATATATTAATTATTGTAAGTGTCCTATCAATCTGTTTTGAAACTGTCTCATTGCTATTTGTTTCTCAATGAAATTAATTGAAAAAATAAATCTCAGTCACTAGGAAAGTAGACTGCCCTGCTGGCATACAGATGCATCACCTGACTCTAATGGTCTCCAAACACCTTTGTTGAAGAAATTTTAGGAAAGTTTCATTAAGTAGATGTAATTGGTTAGCTCAATCACCAATCTTTCTTTGTTTTCTGGAGGTAGGAAATGGAGCTAAAAATTCCAATATTCTAATTCTTTAAACTGACAATCCCCCATCCTGAAGTTCCTTAGGAGCTACCAACAGTCTCCTCCATAGGACAAATAAAATGCTTCTGTTGCCCAAATTGTGAAGAAAGTGTCAAGGGCTTTATACCTCTGTGATAGGTACTGAGGTTGGAAACCAAACAAATATTTCTTAGTATATCTCAGTCAGAAAAGAACAACATGCATTTGTTTGTAACAGTCCTGAAAACCAAAATTTGAAACCATGTGCCATTCTACCACATGCAGCCAAATCACCACTTTGATACTGAAAGGGAAAGGATCATGCTGGGGTTCAGATGTTCAGATGACTGGAAATTCAAGAACATGAAATACTCTCTGGGAAAGGTGAGTCAATTCTCTTTAAAGATATTCCTCTTTTAAGTTTCCCTTTGAGTTTTCATTTTAGGCGCATTTTGTCATTTCTCAAAACCTCACCTAATTTTGTCATTGTGATGAAAAATGAAATAATTCATCTCAAATAGAGGAATTTTCTTACCAAGTTTGTGCCTTCAGTGATACTCAGTATATTGTGTCTGACCAAGGCTTGGGCTTTAGGTTCTCCAAGCAAGTGTAGAATAAATTAATGAATCACACTCCTGAGCCATGTGTATGAAGGCAGTGAGATTGGGCGAAGAGGAGATTAGAACTTGGAAAGTTTTAAGATTTCAGGACTTGGGGAGCTGTTGGAATTGCTCAACATTAGATAGGTTCAAATTATACTCCCCAAACCAGTTACTAAAGCTTTTTATAATAGGATTGTGTAATGAGAAGAATAATACACTATAGGCCACACTTCTACCAGAATTCTTTCCTTTCTGTGGTATCCCCAGTCTCCCCTCTCCTTTTCTCCATCTGCTCCCTTCCCACATTTTAGGAAAGAATAAATGGACTCAATTCTTTGTAGTTAAGATCTCAACGTCTTCATTCCACTGTTTCAATCTGTAATACAATAATTTTAGGATTTAAGAGAAAATGTGAGGGAACTTTTCTAGTGCCTTTAACCTCAATGTAGAAGGCAAATACCAATGTTGCCTACCCTATTCATTCTTGCAAGGTACAATGCTGGTACTTACTGCACTATGGAGTAGAGCAAAAACCTACATCATCAATTAGTTGATAGTCCACTCGGTTGAATTCTAAGAACTTCCCCCATTAGCTTTATTACAAGGTAGTTGTGTTTCCTGTTAGGAAAATGAGTAAAGTTACCATTTTTAGTTTAAAAGCACCTGATGTAATAGATAATCTCAGAAGTCTCCAGTTCTTTTTTTTTTTTCATTTATTTTTATTTTATTGAAATACAAATGTCAATCAGACAGTTTCAAAACACCATAACCATACAGAGTCGATGAAATAATACATTGCAAACTGTTTTCATAATGTTTTGGTATTGTACAAGGTGCATACATGATATTATATTTACAGGTATTTATGTAGCTGAATTATATCACAGATTCAATA
>PVKA01038593.1:0-20113 GCA_004027165.1 Ctenomys sociabilis
GGAGAGAGGGAGGGAGGGAGAGAGAAAGAGAGAGAGAGAGGGAGAGAGAGACAGGGAGAGGGAGGGAGAGCGAGCACACCAATGGGCTGATGGGCATGGGAGGAGAAAGGCTGGGCTGTGAGCAGGGGAAGGGGTAAAGCCCGGATGAGCAGCCCGCAACAGTGCCACGGCACCTCAGCCACCTGCGTGCTCCTAGCCCAGGGGCCTTGTTCTTGGGCTGGGGAGCTTGCTGCCCCACAACTGCTGACACACGGGAACTCGGATCCCTGTGTCTGCACAGCAGCGGCGCCATTCAGAGGTGGGTTTCCAGGTTTGCTGCCATGTCCGGTGGTAGGCTTGGCTCACCCTTGTTGCTGCCTCCTCCCACCCATGTCCTCTGCATTTGCTAATCAATTCCTTGCACTGAAATGGTCTCCAGGACTGGTTTTAGGGCCCAGAATAGATGTCCATCCACACTGTGACCTATCTGCCCCTTCTTCATCCTCTGGCTCCGCCTAGATCCATGGCTCCATCCTTCCCTGTGTCCCCATCCTTCCTGATGCCTGCGGCCTCGGGCCGGGAGGACAAGGCCAGCCACACTCACTCTCATGGTGGCTGCTGGGAGTGAAGTGATCCACGAGGTAACTGAAGAACTCATGCAGCTGCAGAGAAAGCAGGGGATCTGGCTTTAGGAAGCGAGTGGGAAGGTGCAGGGTCCCAGCTGATGCCCAGGGCGGGAGGCAGGCAGAGGCGCCTCCAGGCCGCACCTGGCGCTGGTCCTGCTGCCCAGCGTACTCGATGGACTGGAAGATGCTCCAGGTGCAGCGCCGCCGGATCTCCAGCCGGGCCGCGTAGCGCCGGTACCACCTCTGGATCAGGGCCGCTGCCTTGAAAGCTGTGAGCACACAAAGCGCTGCTGTGAGCCGCAGGGCCCACGCGCATCGCCGATGTCTGTGGGCTGCTGTTGGCCTTGGAGACGCTGAGACAGCATGAGCCTCCCAGCCCCGGCGCGGAGGCGTCCGAGTCCCCGATGGCATGGAGCCTTGGATGCACCGCTCTTCTCTTCATCGGCACAGCTGTTGCCTTACTTAAAGATTCTCACTTTACAGATTCCCAGCAGTGCCAAAGTCACCAACGTTGCCACTCTAGCCCTGGGACACTATTAGGTAAAAGAAAGGCCACTGAAAATGAGCACCCTGTGCCTCAGTGACAGGTCTCTTGAGCCAGAGGCCTGAGTGGCGAAGGCAGGGAGGGTGTGCCCAGGGGATGCTGGACACCAGGAGGACTCCATCCTTCCAGGAGGGGCAGGATGGGAGAGACTCCATTGCAGCAGTCAGAACAGCATGCAACTGAAAGCCCAGGCATGATTTGCTTCCAGAATTTTCCACCTCACATTTTCAGAATTGGCTGACATGGGTTACACAGGCAATGAGCGTATGGACCAAGGTGTTGAGACAGGAGATTCGGTGCTGATTACTCAGGAAAGAAGTGGAGACAGGAGACTGCAGGGACTTAGCAGCTCTCACGGGGACAAGGTGGGGTGGGTGAGTACTGAGCTGGACATTACTGACTCCCAGTCACCCCGGGCCTTCACACTGTCCTCTGCAAAGGGGTCAGGTGAGGCCAAGGCTGGGGCGACATGGTATACAAGCTTGGGTGAACACGCATGCAATGCCAGGGCAGAGGCAGTCCCCCGGGTTCCGTGTGCTAGAGATGTCCCCGTCTGTCAGGACTGTGCCAGGTGGCCAGGGGCAAGTCTCGGTGTCCTGGTTTCCTGCACAAGGCTTAGGACCTGTGGTCAAGCAGCGCAGCCGAGAACCAGCAGCTGTCCACACAGAGAACCAGGCTTCTCCTAAGCTCCTGGGCCTGGCTGCGCTGCTGCTGATGAATGGGCTATTTGTGGACAAAGCTGGATTAGAAAGGAAGCCCCGGGGGTTAACTCAGGTCGACCTCATGAACAGGAGACAGATTGACTTGATATATTTAGCTTGCATTAGACAGATAATCCAGTACTTGCAGATTTCCTCGCGGGAAAGTGTCTGCCAAACTGGGAAAAAGGAGCTGGAAGGGGTTAATCAGAGCCAAATTTTATTTCCTATCAAATAAAAAATGTGTACTGTATTTCTCACAAGCACTCACTAAGTCACAAGTGGCAGGCTGCAGCCTTGCAGAGTTCTGGCCACCTGGTCCAGAGCTGTGGGTGGGAGCATAAGGCAGGAACTCCTGGCACTTGCAGGGATTTCTGCCCTTTGTCCTGGGCCCATGGCATCAGAATCTCTTCAGGGAGAGCCCAGGAGGGGGGTGTGCAGTGCACAAGTCCTGCTCATAGGCCCTAAAGATCCAGGTGGGAGAGCAGGGACCCAAACGTCGCCGTTAACCCCTGGCCCTGCTTCCCTGCCGAGGGTCATTTAAGACCCTTTACCCATCGTCTCTTTCCAATGAGGCTCTGCATGGTCAGAGCACTTGGGCACTCATATCTGGGCTCTGTGTATTATTCCTGGGGCAAATTACAAATCTGCCTGGCTGTCAACGCTGTGTGTGTAAGGGAATGGGGATTCTATTTTATGCACTGAAGTGTCTCCTGATTCTAAAATCAAAAGTTAAACTGTGGTTGGGCGGAGTGGCACATGCCCAACCTTCCTGCTCAGGAAGCTAAGACAGGAGGATCACAAGTTTGGAGTCAGCATGGGCAACTACATGAGACTCTGTCTCAAAATAAAATTTCAAAAGGAGGGAGAGCTAAGGAGGCAGCTCAGTGGTCCAGTGCTTGTGGAGCGTAGAGAAGGCGCTGGGTTCTATGTCCAGTCTCCACTCTCTGAAAAAAATAGTAGTTTTAAAAAACACAGAAGCTCCATTTATGGACTAGGAATGTAGTACAGTGGCAGAGTCCTTGTCTGGTATGTGGGAGGCTGTATGTTTGGTCCCCAGAACCACAAAACACAAACCAAACCAAATCTCCCATATACATAAGAGCTATGCCCCAGCAAAATGGGCATAACAAAACAGATAAATTAGAAAAATTACGAAAATGTGACAGGTGTTTATAGGGTTATCTTTTATTTCCATTATCCTTGTCAAGAATACTTAACTCTGAACACCACTGATATAAAGAAAAAAACGCCTCTAGGGAGGAACACCTTTCTCTAGTGCAAGTACGAGTTTGGCAAAAGGTAAGCAACAGAAACGTCATGAACCACGACCTCTCCAGGAGAATCAGAGGGCCCAGCAGTGCCCTCCACGGGCCTCTTCTGCAGAGGCAACGGACAGGACTCCAGCAGAGATGGTGCCGCAGGAGGCTGCCTGGGCCACTGGGTGAGTGGCCGTGCTTCATGCTTAGCGTCGGGTCCAATCCCAGCACCAAAGGCATGCCGCACTGGGAAATTTCCACATAGAACTGAAAACAGAGAGCTGAGTCCGATATTTAAAGGGTGACCTCCAGGTGTTGGGAGTGAAGGTGGACCCCACAGCCTACGCCAGCTCCAGGCACTGGCGTCAGGTGGCCCCCAGGGCACGCACTGGGTGAGCCTCAGCCTCTATGGCTGAGCTTCCTGAAGGCCCTGGGAGCCCAAGATTTGGAGCTGGGGCTGCCGGGAAGGCACAAGCTAGGCGGGGAAGCTGGTTCCCAGCTCAGGTGGAGTAGGGAGCGAGATGCCCGAGCCAAGGTCCCTGAGAGAAAGGAGGTGGCCTGCACCACTTGCTGTTCACAAGGTTAGAAAAAGCCGAGTGAAGCTCACTCAAAAGTGGGTCCATGGCCTGAGGAGACAGCTCAGTGGTCTAAGCATCTCCCTGGGAAGCACGGGGACCCAAGTTCGAATCCCAACATCACTAGCTGGGCTGGTCCTGGAATCCTGGCTGTGCTGGCTATGAAAATCAGCTGTGGTGGTGTGCTCCTGTAAACCTAGCACTGAGATAGGAGGATCACGAGTCTGAGCTGTTTAGCAAGACCCTGTATCAAATAAATAAGTAGAAACTTTTCGAAAAATGGGCCCCAGCATCGGCTGTGGTGGCCCACACCTGCCATCTCAGCACTTGGGAGGCTGAGGCAGGAAGGGAGGCAGTTTGACACTAGCCTGGCTATAAGGGGAAGTCAAAGCCAGACTGTCTCAAAATAAGAAGAGAAGGAGCTAAGAATGGAAGGAAGGAAGAGAGAGAGGGAGGAAGAAAGGGAGTGAAGAGAAAGAAAGAATAAGATAGGGGCTTACACAGATGACAAACTGGGAAAACGCATTTGCCATCAACACAGAGTCGTGAGTTCCGTCCCGGCCTGAGGCTCACAACACACAGGATGCCTCTAGTTCTTGGAGACCACGAGGGCATCGCACCGTCCCCACATTCCCCTTGGTGCCCCTGACATCAACCTAAAGAACGTGCCTCTCCCCTATGGTTCTTCCACGACCTCTGGCAGGAGTCCAAGGAGCCTGCGTGCCCAAGGGAAGCCCTGTGGAGGCGCCAAGCGCCATCAGTAGCATCGCCGCTTGGGCCCTGCGGGCTTCCGCAGCTGTGCTGCCTCTACCCAGAACAGCTCCCCTTCCGCAGCGAGCATTGGAGCACGGGCAGGTAGCTACTGGTGCCAGTCCCAATTGCTCCCAGCTTCCAGAGAGACGAGAGAAAAGCCACAGAACCCACTGCAGTGACTGCGCCCAGAGCCTCTGCCCTCCAGATGGTCACTGACATCAGCACCGCTGAGCTCGCCCTGCTTCGAACCCTCCCTAGCTCACCGAGACCTTGAATCTGCAACAGATGGGGCCGCTCTGGGTCAGACTCACTCTGGAGACTTCTCACGACTGCTTCCCTTCTGTGGAGTATACTTTTGCTTTAATTAAACCTCTGCTCTTATTTTTTCTGTGTGTTCTGCTCTGTTCTTTGTTCAGTATATAAGAGCCTGGAGATCAGGTGACACTGAGATGCTTGCCCTGTAACACAGTGATATTAACTCCTAAAAACTGAGAAGGAAAAGAACAACAATTCCGTAGGGAAAAAATGGGCAAGAGCTGTAAAGAGAGTTCTGAGAAGAGAAACACAAGGCTCGAACATGTGAAACGCTGTTCCACTCATAATAAGAAACAAAACTTCTGTGTGACACATTTTCAGCTGCTAAATGGTCATAAATCTAAAACTTGCCAGTGCCTCTGTTGAAGAAACTAAGGAAACAGATGTTCTCCCGTGTTTGTCATAGGCTGACTTGTGTCCCCCAGATTCATAGACTGAAACCCTAGCCTCCAGACCACAGACGGATACTGTTGCCATAAAGGGCTTTTATACAGGTGACGGAAATAGAAGATGTCACGGTGCCCTAACCCAGTCCAACTGGCACATTTTTAAGAAGAGAGCACAGGGACATGTGAAGACGCAGCTGTGGGTGCATGGGGCAGAGGCCACGAGGGATACGTGATCACAAAGGCCTGAGGAGAAGCCGGTCCTGCTGTGGCCCCAGGCGCCTGGCCTGTGGAGCCCCAGGCAGGCACAGTTCCCTGGTCTAAGCTCCCCAGCCTGGGGGCTCTGTCCTGGCAGAGTCACGCAAGAGTGCTGATAGGAGCAAAGCTGGGGACCCTGGGGAACGTGTGGCAGGATTTACATTCGCGGTCATCCTTGAACCCAACAAGCATACTATGCTGGAAGGAATCGATGGCAAACATAGGCCAACAACAACAGGAACAGGTATACGCCCAAGATGTCTTGCATACCATTTGGGACTGAAAAAGACTGGAAACCATGGAGAAACCTGCCAGCAGGGGACCAGGCTGGCTGAGTGAACAGAATGGTACTCAAACAAGGATCAAGCACAGTGGGACAAAAGAGGTAGAAACATCTTCTGCTAAGCATAATCCACGGAGCTGTGTAAGTGAAGTGGGATGTAGAGAAAGGTATATTCGATACTATCATTTATCTAAGAAAGGGAAAAGGTATGAGCCCATGGACAGACTGTTTTCTTATCTTTTTAAGAAAATGAAGGAGAATAGGTCTTTGCAGTTTCTTATAGATAGCATGAAGGAGACAAGTGGTAAGGGATCTGTCCTTTGGGTGCACATTTTTATAGACTTGGCTTTGCAATTTTGGCCTTTTAAAAGTGATGGCAAATTCTTTGACATTTCTGTCATCAAGGAGGGGAGTCCCTCCCCCTGCCCCACAAGAGGGGCTCTGTGATCTCTGTGATGGAGAGAATACGGTGGCAATGCAGTGGGGTGGCCCCAGGCTCTGATCTTAGAAGCTGGCCCTTCTGCTCTTCCTGGGCCAAGCAGCAAGGAAAGACCCATTTCATACTGACCAGCAGTGGCTCGAGAGGCCTGAGACAGGAGGAGCACCTGGAAGATGACAGCAAAGGCACCGCCAGGGAACAGGATGGTGTGAAGGCATAGAAGACTAGCGCCTCCACCCAGGGCACCTGCACGGCATGGCCAGCCTTTGGCCAGGTCTTGACCTAGAATTATGAGCAAAGAAAGCAGTGTCAGCCAGGTGTGGTGGTGCATGCCTGTAATCCCAGCACATGGGAGGCTGAGGCAGGAGGGTTGTTGTGAATTCAAGATCAGCCCAGACTACAGAGTGAACTCAAGGCCAGCTTGAGACCATGTCTAAAAGAAAAGAAAAAGAAAAAAAAGCAAGCAAGCAAGCAAGCAGCGTCTCCTACCCGCAGTGTCAGGGTGTCAGGCTGGGGGTCAGATAGCAGATGGCTGCAAGAGTAACATTAGAAACACTCCCACAAATAGCCTACTAAGCTGCCTTTGGTATAAGTGCTGTGTTTCTGACCCACTCATTCCAGGTTTTGCACTGATGACTAACTGCCACTCTTCTTTCAAAGACAGTGAAGGTTTTTTGTTGTAGTGAAATCACTGGTTTATGCAAAGCTCTATTTAGAGCGTAAAGCTAAGCTGCTTAAGTCCCTGGTGGCTGCTGGGTTGGAATGCTGTGCTTTCAGAGTATAAAATATAGTCTTCTTCTTCTTCTTCTTCTTCTTCTTCTTCTTCTTTTTTTTTTTTTTTTTTTTTTTTTTTTTTTTTTTTTTTTTTTTTTTTTTTTTTTTTTTTTTTTTTTTTTTTTTTTTTTTTTTTTTTTGTCTTAAAGAATGTTTAAAAGGTGACTCATGAGACTTTTTCATCTTTTTAGGGAACACATTGATGGTTAAGTAGATGGCAGCTGGAACATCAATATTTTTACAAAGCTGGAAAAATGAATCTGGCTCTTCAAGAATGTAAACAAAATAAAACATGTGAAGCAGTGGTTAGAAAAAAAAAAGAAACTCTTCCACAGCTATAAATTTAAATTCACAGTGAAATCAGAAATTTAAAAAGCAGAAGCAAAGATAAAAGCAAACCTCACACTGTGTACATTGGTGGCCTAGCCACATAAAAGTAGCTTGAAAATCCAGTCATTTGTACATCCCTAGAGAGTATGGCCAGGCAAAAAGAACTACAAAGACATCTCAGTTCTCAGCAATCCTATTTTTCCTCTGATGATTGCTATTCAGAAACAGATTTATAAATATGGCATAAAATAAATAGTATTACGTTATGTTGTGATAGAAAAATATGTTTAACAAACAGATAGTGTCTATGTTTTTAAGTAAAAATATTCCCATCCTAAGTGGGTCATAATGTGGGCTTCTATTAAACAGTATGGATCTTGTGGATCTTTTTACTAAAAGGATCTAGAAACTAGGATCACTTCAGTGGAGGTGACCATTCTGCCCCAGGAGGAACAGCAGCTCCGGGTCTAGGACAACACTGTGCGAGAGGGACAGCAGGGTGGGGCCCCCTGCACAGCTGGGCCCCTGCTCCTGTGCTCCCCCTCCAGGGCCTCAGCTTTGCACGCAGGCTCTGGGTCTCACCGTACTCTCGCTCTGTTGCTTTTTCTTTCTTTTTCTTCCCTCTTCTTCTTTCTCTTTTTCTTCCTCTTTTTATTTTATTTTATTTTCTTGTATTTTAGGGGAGAGCCTACAGGGTGTTCAGGGTCTCACTACTAGATTGGACTCATAGTGATTCTCCTGTTTACAGCCTCCCAAGAGCTGGCACACACCACCATGCCCAGTCTCAATCGCCTTCTCAGAGCACCGTGGAGGCGGGACTGGTATAGCTGTCCTGGGGATCGAACCCCCAGACCCTGTGCCTGCTTGCCAGAGCTTTAATCCACTGAGCTATTTGGCTGGCCCTCTTCCTTTTTCTTTCTCTGTCTCTCTTTCTTCCTCTCTTTCTCTTCTTCCTTTTTCTGTCCTCCTTCTCTCTTCTCCCCTCTACCTTTTACATTCTTTCTCCATCCATTCCTCTTTTTTTCTTGCCCTCATTCTCATGTAAGGCCAAGCTTCTCCAGGGTGACAGGGAGACTCTTGACATCTCGCAGAGCAGCAATCACCCCACATTTACCATGGTCCTAAGCCCTGCCACACAAGATGGGAAGGGAGGGTAATTACTCTGTCCCTTTAAGATGAGAATTTGAATCAGCTGCACACCTGTATCCCAGCACCCAGAAGGCTGAAGCAGGAGGATCATGGTGGGGCCAAAACCAGCCTGGGTACATAGCCAGTTCAAAAAACCCCAAAAACTAAAATAGAGATTAGCTAAAGTCTAGTATAGACTATTGGGCAGATGAATGAGAGCATACAGAACTGGGGGCAGGGGCCCGCCTGTGGGGCACGTGAGGAGAGAACGCTCTCTCACCTTACTCTGTTTTCACAGAGGTCCTTGAGCGCAGCGCGCCAGGGCGGGAGCCTGACATCTTCCTCAGATGCCGCTCTCTTCTACTCACTGGGCCCTGACCACGTCCATGCTCAGGGTCTGCCCTGTCAAGCCTCGAGGCCTCTCCCACCAATAGGGCAAATGCTACTTTGCTTTATTTTTTACATATTTGGTTGTTGCAGGGTCTCACTATGCAGCTCGGACCTACGGTGATCGCCTGCTTTCAGCCTCCCCAGCGCTGGGATTACAGGTGTGCGCCATTATGCCTGCCCAGACTCTGGCCAGTCAGCCTGCCCTGGGGACAGGGCTGCTGCAGCATGTGGTGCTGGGGGATCAAACTGTGTTCCTTGCGCTCGCCTGAGCAGGCGCTTTAGTCCGCTGAACTATTTCGCTAGCCCTCACTTCACATTTTACCTCTTTTAATTTGGGGCTGTGAAGTTCCTGGTCCATGGTTGCCTCCTCCATCCCATCACTCAGAAACTAACAGGCAGCTCGCCCTCCAAGCAGCCCCAGATCTGGGCACCGAAGGGAACCCCTCTCACTCAGACTGCTCACCTCGAGCCAGACATTCTGAGCACTTTGCAGTAACTTTCTAACTCACACACACAGGGGACCCCAGGCAGACGGTGCTGTGCTATATCTGTGACTCCAACGAGAGGAAAGTGGGCCTCTAGGTGTGGGAGGCGGCTCACAGGCCGAGAGGGCAGTGGCAGGCCTGGGGCCGACCCCTGGCTTTGGACCTCAGCCCCAACTGACCCTGTCCAGGGCTTCGCAGCTACTCGTTTTTATTCCTTTTCATTTCCCCATCAGTCCTCACCCTGTGCTTGGCATTGGTTCTGTGAATTTTGGGTGATGTTCTTGTCACTAAATATAAAGTATCTTTCCTTGTCCTTTGTTTGCATCTCCCTGTATCGAGACTGGTCAGGCTCTGAAGCCCTCTTTGGCCCTGCTTCTCTCCACTGTCCCTGGCTCCCTGGCCTCAGCCTCTTCTGTCAGTTCAGCCCCTTCTGTGCTGTCTCAGTGCTGAGGTCCCTTGTGACTCTGTCCTGGTGGAGCAGAAAATGCCCCTCTCCCAGCCAGTGTACTTCAGCTTCTTAATTGCCCGGGTCACAGTCCCTGCTCTGCTTCCAGCTGCTGTTTCTTTGAGTAGCTGGTCACTGTGATGCATAGTTGGTCACTACAATGCACACTGTAGTGGATTTATAATAGGTGTCCAACTTATTATACCCAGCTGAATTAAACTAGCCTGGTGCTGGGCATGGAAAGCCATCCTGAAGGTTGTTGCCAGCAGCATAAAGGCAGAACAGGAGAAGCTGCTGGAGGCTGCTAGAGCTCTCGGCTGCTCTGCGTGTCACGCTGGCTTTCCTGGTGGACTCTGGCGAAGCTTGGGTCCTCATCTCGAGCTTTGCTTGCTGGGAAGATGGTGCCCTGCTCAGCCTCATGGAGAAGCTTGTCACATTGGCTTTCCTGACGAGTATGTGGCTTTCCTCATCACCGGAGGAGCTCGGGACCTCACTGTTGCTGAGGACAGCTGCGGCACTTTTGGGGGAGCTCTGGTGCATTGCTTCCTAGCTCCTAGCTCCAGCTCAGCTCCCTCAGCCTGCTGGCTCAGATCCTTCATCCTGCTGGCACAGGCTTCCTAGCTTCCACCACTGACCCTGGTGCCTTTCCATCACATATCCATGAAGTAGGCTGCATGAGACTTTGTTGTGGGCTCTGGTTCTCCAGTTGGACTGGTAGGAGGCATTTTGCCATGAGCTTTGGGCCCTTAGCTGTATTCTTTAGTATTCAGTGTGTGGATAGATTTCCTGCACTTGCATTCTTGGTTGATTCATTATTAAATACTCCTATAAAATGTGTCCTGTACTATATTGTTCACTTTGCAAAAACCCCAAACAATGATACAAACGGTACAGACCAACCCCTGATTGACAAGCCATTCTGTGCTTCCTGCGTGCTTGCCCCATATCAGCCCTAGACCATCAGAGGTCAGGGCTGATATTTTGCGAATGATCCCTATCAGTGCCTGACCTATGCTAAACAAGCCTGCCTCGGAATCCTGGGTGTTGTTTCAGTGTTTCTGCTGCTCTTGCATCAGGGCCCCCACCAGTTGCCTCTGGGACCCCGCAGTACCAGCCACCACCTGGCCCTGAGGCCCTCAGAAGGCTCGCATTTCCAGTCCACACTGTCCCCTGGCCAGATCTGCGTGTGCAGCTGCCTGCCCCACTGGCCCTTCTTGTTCCCTGGATACCACACACCTGGGGCACAAACGCAGTGTCTGCCCTGTTGTGACACCTCTCCTGGTATGGCACTTCTCACCCTGGCAGGGCCACTTCTCTCCCAGGATTGCCAGCCATCAGCCGCATAGCCACTACTCCTTCAGCAGAGACTCTGGAGGCTCTGCCAACTCAGCTTCTTTCTCCCCTAGAAGTGCTTGGATCCTGCTTACCTGACTCCAACGCCTGACTACTGTTGGGCTCCTCGGTGTTCGCCGTGCTCCTGCTCTCACTCTGGGCCAGGCAAAACCACCTCCTGGCTAGATGGCTTCAGTGCTCCTCACTGCCCTCGCCAACCTCCACAGCTTTGTCTCGTGCCACCTCTGCCCCTGCCCCCAGGGGTCACCTCAGCCCCCCCAATGCGCCACAGCTCTGCATGCCTCCTGACCCTTGCTCACGCTGCACTCATTCCCTGCAGCCCCTCACTCCCTCTTTGTCCAACCATATTCCACTGCATGGCATAGTTTGGGATGAGCCCAGAGGATGACAAGAACTGCCTGAAGGGCATAGTTCAGTGGAGTAAGTCTGGGTCTAGGAGAAGCAGTTGGTTTCTAAGAGCAGGGTTGAAAAGAACCACTGCCATAACACTGGCCTGGGTCCCCGTGGCTGGCTGTGGAGTGGGAAGCACGAACCTTTCTCTGTATTCTGAAATGTGAAGTGAGGCTGGGCAGAGCTGCTGCTTCCCATAGCTCCAGCTCAGGCTTCCTGTAGGATGCGGAGAGCAGGTCCGAGGGATGGTGTGCTCTGTGCTGGTGCAGGAGCATGAGACTCCGTCCTAGGGAAGTTGAGGCACAGTGTTAGTTCAGAGGTACCGAATGCTGCAGGAATGTGTGACCCCCACACTTCCTGAGGACACCGTCTGTGTGTCACCTGCACTGCTGTTCTCCCTTTTGTGGCTTCCCAAGGTCACCTAGAAAAGCTCTGAGGCATTTCCCCTTGTGTGTGTAAAGACATTCATCAGTGTCCCTTAACTTCAGTGCCCGAGGGTGCTCACCCACCTCCCTTCAGTCTCGTTCAGACTTCCCACAGGACAGGCTCCGTGTCTTCTCTTCGGGTACCCTAAACCCATCTTCTCATCCTTGCTACTGATCAAAACCTTCCAGGCTACCGTCCCAGTGTCTTCACTCCCCAGTCCCTCTGTGGCCAGAGAAGCAAAGTCATCGGTTTCCACGGCACAGTTCTGTGCCTTGGGTGTCCGTGTGCTGGACTCTCCTGGGTCTGCTCTCCATCTCTCTCCTTGGGCTCACTGTCCTCTGTCCACTTCTTCTCCTTCTCCTTCTTCCTCTTTCTCTTCCTCCTTGTCCTTTTTCTTTTTGGTATTCTACTTTCAAACATCTGCTACCTTCATTCTGTTTATGCTCCGTGGAGGTTTGATCAACTCTTAATGGTCTCAAGGCTCAGCCATTACTTCTACTTACCTCTAGACATCCACGCAGGCCACCTCTGCAGCATCCCACATGCCCAACCTCATGCTGACCTCCTTCGCTGGGGCCCACAGTCCCCACATCCCCAGCATGATCCACCTTCCCAGCCTGCGCCTCTTCTTTCCCGTCTTCAGCTTTTTACCATGACCTTGGCATTCTTCTCTGCAATGGTCTTCTCATCCAACTCCTCCTCACCCAGATGCTTTTACTCACTGCTTCAAGCTTGTGTTAGGTGTGCCCTTCCTTTGAGAAGCCAGTGTTCCATGCCCTCCCCAGGGCTCTGTACCTTCTTCTGTTCCAGCCCCTGGACACTGTGGTGTCATTTAGCATCTTATCTCTCTGCCATTAGATGCACTTCCAGCAGACCAACCCTCCCAGGGCTCACCAAGCACCTGACACACAGCAGGGAGTCTGAAAAATGAAACTCTTTGCCATATTTCTCATACAACAAGCATGGTTCTAGCTCTTCTTCAGGAAAAAAAATGTAATTTAGAGTGAATTATGATTCTTTGTTTTCCTTCTCTGGTTTCTACCCCTTTCTCCCTCTTTATTTTTGAAAGTTATAGTATTGGGGGTTGTCAAAGTAGTACTATCTTTTCCTTTGTAGACCAAAATTAAAGGTTTAATTTGCTTATGTTTGCTGGCTTTTTAAAAATAAACAATGAAAGGCAAACAAAGACTGTGATCTCTTTTTTTGTGTGCAAAATTGTTCCCAGCTCCATGAAAGACAGCAAAACCAGAATCTGAGTGTGGGTACAGTGGGAAGGTGTCCTACCCAGAGAGCTGGGCCCTGGGAATCTGCAGGGCTTGGGGCTGGCAGCGACTTGAGCAGTCACTGACACTCAGCTGGCTTCCGTCTGAGTCCCTGCCCTGCTGACGCTGGTATCCCTGGAGAGAGGCTGAGTCTCAGAAGTGCACAAGTTGGCAGAATTTCAATTCCACTTCTTGGTAGACCTTGGCACGTAAGCTCTCAGAGATCTGTTTTTTCATCTGTCTTTCTTTGAAAATAATAATATATTTAAAGTGCTCAATATACAGTGTCACATCAGAAGATGTGGGTGAGTGGCTCTTGTATCATCAGATATCTGTTTTAAAACATTAACAAAAGCATGTCCTGGCTCCACCTGAGGAACTGCTAGGAGACCGCTGCCCCACGAAGCCTGAACAGGCAGCACGATACCCAGCTGTGGTGCCCACGGACTCTTTGTTTCTTGTAAGTTTATAAATCTGAACTGGCAACAAAGCAGTGGTGGGAACAGAAACGGCACTGCTCTAGAACGCAGGGGTGGTAAGTATCACAGCCAGTGAATGGGAAGACAGAAATGAAGGCTTTCGCCAGGCAGGTCTCTGAAGCAGCAAGGATGTGCTTCCCTGAGAGTGGGAGGGCCAGGGCCCAGCTGCCACCCAAGCAGCCAGGTGCCAGGGACCCTGCTCGAGGGCTCTGGCTTTGACTGTTCCTCTGAGTAGGGATAGCACTCACTGCTCTCCAGGGTTATCACAGGGGACCAACATGACAAGGGAGGAGTCCTTTGCAGTGTTTTTGTCATTGTCCTGAAAAGCAGAGGACAGCCATCTAAACAACCCCCAAACCTGAAATAGCTCTCCTCCGGAATAAAAACCACCTTCAATAAGGGCAGTGCAGAATCTGTAACTACTCAAGGTACTTTTGAAACAATGGTGAGCTTGGTAGCCAGGACGTGGAAGAGCAGGTCCGTCCAAACGTGGCCCTGTGACCATGCCTGACATACACTGTTACACGACAAAAAGGAAATTGCAGGAAAGTAGGAGAAATATGTTTTGTTTTGTTTACACACACACACACAAAAAAAAAAAAAAAACAGCAGGAAATGTATAAAAACCAGAGAGCACACAGGAGTGTCCATAGGGATCTCCTCGGGACACGGAGTGCAGTCAGATTTGCTTAACTTACACAGCTCTTTCATAACTCTATCATCAGAACTTAATAAAGGAGGGCTGGTGTGTAGCTCAGTGGCAGAGCACTTGCCCGCAGTGCCCAAGGCCCTGGCTTGCACACTCAGTATTTCCCAATTTTTATACATAAGAATTTTAAAGTGGATATAATTAAATTTATCTTACACATGGCTGTTTAGGAGAAAGGTATACCATCTGCAGATGACTAAAATGTTCTTAGGATGTTCTAGAAGTCATTAGAAGATGCATGGAAAGGAAAAGTGAAGTCATTCTTGAGGGAGAGATTGACTAAGTAGAAACTCCCCAAGGTGAGCAGTGCAGGGCTGGAGCAGAAGGCGCCCTACGCCCAGCCAGCACACCTCAGCCTGCTAGCTGCCCAGGTAATAATTCCAGTTCCAGTTCTTGTTATTTTTGCTTCTTATAAGTGGCTGGTCACTATGGTCTACATTGTACAAACCAATCCCCACCTGACAAGCCATTCTGCCTCCGTACTTCCTGCTCCATTAGCCCACGTAAGCCCTAGAGCACCAGAGCTGACATTCGAGAAATTGAGGCCCAGTTACTTCCATAGGCATGCTACGTGGGGGAGGCTACTGTCTCCCTAGAACCTCACCCATCTCACCCATACATGGCATTAGCACTTTTAGAGATGTAGGTCAGTGTTTATCTGTCCACATGTGCAGCAGGATCTAAAGGTTTCTCTAAGGAGTCAGTGAGAGGACAGGCCTTTGTCTGTACTCATCCCCTGTGGAAAATGAATTTATGTCCCGTGCTCTCTTCACCTTCTGTCCTGCAGGCTGGAAAGGAGGTTCTTACCGTCTGTTGGTGTCACTGAGAGGCCCAGGAGGTAGGGGCCTTTAACACGCAGGAGTGGCCTCCATTCTTCCTGCAGAGTGGCTGAGGGATCCCCCCCATGCTGATGTTCCCCAAGGCTGCAGGTCCAGAGCACAGGTGCAGCCTTCAGCCTTCATCTGCTGTCTTCTCCCAGAAAAGCGAGGACACACAGTCCTTGCCTTGGGCTAGTGCTGGAATGACAACAGGCAGAAGCCCCTGCTGGCTCAGGCCCAGGGCACAGGAGGGAGCTCCTGCAGGGTGGGGTCTCTGTGTGCTCCACCTTGCTCCCCTCAGGCTCTGCTCTTCTCTGTGCCCTGCGCAGCTTAAGCCACTTCACTCTCAGGATTAAGAGGCTGCGTTTCCCAGCCATCCGAGGACCTGAGCGCCTTAACCCAGAAACAGGAGCACTGACAGACAGAGGGGACAGACAGATGGCCTGGCTCCAGAGCAGGCCAAACCACCAGCTGGAACGAGGCTTTCTTCCTCAGGGGTTCATTTCTGTTTGCAATTCTTGATTTATAGATCTGTCCTTTCTGAGGGCACTTTCCCTTATGATATTGTTGTAGGCAGGATTGACAAGAAAATATTTCAAAACAGGACACATAATTTGTAGGACTATTTTATAATATTCGCCCAAGAGTCAAATGTCGAAGGCTGCAGGAGATCTGTCCACGCACTAGGGGCACAATCTAGCTGAAGTTGTAGATGCCAACAGCCATGTCCTCCGTGAGTCCAGCTGGAGGCCTAGAGCCCACGACCATGCCTCATGCAAGTCTGCATCTAGGATTTGCACTGGGAAGCCCCAGAGACCAGCTAGCAAGTCTGCACCAGCAGGCTGAAGCATCTGCACGGGAGCCAGGAAGCGACGCTCAAGGTAAGGACCGGAGCTCTGCCAATAATGAGAGCAGCTGAGTGTGTATCAGGCAAAGCAGAATTACAAGCATCTTGAGGAGGACCAACAGCACATCAGCTTTTCCTCCTGTTGTCTTTCTTATAGCAGTAGTCTCAGGTGGGCCATTCCACTCCCAGGACCACGCGGAATCAGGTTAGCTGGTGTTACGTGCTGGCCATGAGCAAATCCACCACAGATATAGTAGAAATTGCTGATGATCCATGCTCCCACACGTCTTTTCTTTCTTTGCTTTTTATCCCTCTCTTTTCTTTTCTTTTTTCTTTTCCCCAGGGCTAAGCATCCAACCCAACCATTAGGGACAACCTTTTTTTTTTTTTTTAATTAAACTAAGTTATGCTGTGTGCATGCTTGTAGGTACTAATTATTCCATGGGTGTTTCCAAAGAAGTTTTTGTTGTTTACTTAACCTACATCTAGTAGGTTAATCTTATTACTTGTATTACTTCAATCCTCTTTATCCAAAATTATTCTTTCTGGTCTGCCCAGCTTTAAAGGAAGTGTTTTGAAACTTCCTAAAATGAGTATAAATGCAGTGATTTGTCCCTGGTTTTTGTTTGCTACGCTCTGTTGAGGCAGGGTCTCAACATGCTTGGCATCAGAAGTTTTACAGCTTGGGAAGTTTTTTTTCTTTTGAGAATACTTTCTTATGTGTTAGCAGCTGGACTTGCTATAAAGCCCAGACCAGCCTCAGACTCCCAGCACGCCTCCGGCCCTAGCCTCCTTCATGCTGGGATGGTGGGTGTGCGTGTGCTGCTTGCCTGGATACTATTGTTTTGATTTTTTAAAAACACTGAATGGATATCACAGCTATGCTATTCTTAGTTATATTAACTTAAGTGATGATAGGTAAAGACAGATTCTTTATCTTATACATTTGGCAAATGTTATGACATTTTAAAAAGTATGTCTTCAACTCGGTAGAGCTTTTCTTGAAATGTTTTCCTCTACCATATCTGTTGGATTTCAGACATTGTTTTTTGTTTTTGTTTTTGTTTTTGTTTTTTTCTTTTTGTCATCACAATTAACAGAGTTCTGGGGAAGCTGGGTGTCACAACTCAGCTCACGCGGGAGGCATGTCTAGGCTGAGGCCTGCCTGCCCTGGATCATGGGGCTTTGATGATGGGTGTCCTGTGGGGAGCACAGCCGGGGTTACTAGCACCGCAGGATGCCTCGGTCCCCTGAGCTGCCACATGCAGAGCCCACCCTATGGTCGCCCTTTTCTCACACTGACTTTGTGCCACTCACATCCTGCCAAGCCTAGGCCATGTGGAGGTTACCTGACAGCTGGCCCAGTAGCTCACCTGTTCCACAAGCTTGGGACAGGATGGATGCACTCCCACGGAATGAGAGGCAAGCACCAAGAGGGACAGTTGCCTGGTCTCTGGGGACCCTTTGCTAGCTGGGGTTTCAGTTGGAAGGGACAGTGAAAGCCCTCCACTGGTTGGTTTATGTACTTAGAAGTTTGTTTAAGGAAAATATTTTCTGCCCCAAAAGTCTTCCACAGAAGCCCCTGCCCCTGGCTCCTCCCTTCACATCACTTATGGGTGAGGACAGGCCCCAGAGGCCACACTGTGAGCTATTGCCAGGGCTGTGGTGTGACCCAGGGCTCCTAACCCTGTGCCCAGGGCCCACCCGAGCCCCCAAGGGTTGGCCATTGCCTCCACGCAGTCTAGTTCTCTCTGTCGTCTAGGCACCAGCACATGGGCCAGGTACTTTTTCTAGAAAGGAGCAGCAAGTGGAGAATTGCTATAGTCCCTGAGGCAGGAGGGAGCACAGGAAACCTAGTGACAGAGACCACTATGACCCAGGTCTGAGCAGGACTTAAATTAACCAATTAATTCACTTTCCGTGTTTACTTGCGAGTCTGGCCTAGGCCTGGAATCCTTGCCTGGAAACGGGCAGCAGACTCATAGTAAGTGAACCCCTGTGAGTCACTGGTCCCTACTGAGGCCTAGAATGGTGGATGAAGTGGTGAAGCCTTAAAGATAAGACAAGGTCACAGCCAAGGACACTTGGATCCAACTTAAACTAGACAATGCTGTGGCCTTGGAGAAGTCCTGGAGGGGCTCTCCCTTCTTGAGTACTCCCCTCCCTTCTGATAACTAAATAAGGACCACCCAGGGAAGGTCTTGGTCTTAGCCTTGAGGGGACCTGGAATTCTATGAGGTTTTGATCATCCTGGAGTCCTGAAATTGTTCCATTCCCCTCTTTTATTTAGCCTTCATTGCATACTTATTTAGGAGATTTCAGACCTGATCAACCTGCAAGAACTAAGTGCTACTAACCCGATAACCTAGCAAGGCAGAAAGTAGACAAGGTCTACCTGAGGTCCTCAGATGTGGTGTATCTGTAATTCTAGCACTTGGGAGGCTGAGGCAGGAGGATCACTGCTAGTTTTGGGCCAGATTGGACTATGTAGTGAGTTCAAGACTGACCTGGACTCTGCCTAAAAAAAAGTCTATCCTGGGTTACTTGTCTTAAGCTCTGCCTTCCAGTGGGCATGATTTATCTCAAGTAGGAACCACCTAAAACACAGCATGTCACCTTGTCTTATGCAAAGTCACTTAAGGCATAATCACTGCAGAAACATGCTCTAGTTTCACCTGATTAAGAGAAGACTTAGTACACAATCAGCAGAGCCTTCACTTTTACTCAAAGTCTGTTCCAAGGATGCTTGGCCCTAGGTCGGGGTCTAAACAAGAAGGGAAGGAACTGAAGACATCATCAGGGAACTCCTGGCACCAGACAGTGGTGTGGGTCTGTCACACTGTAGCGTGAACAGCCACTTATGATTTGGCCATGACTGACCAGGCACCTGGCACCTGCTGTGCCTGCATGGCTCCCTTCAGCCCCTTAGCTATTGCAGTTCTTATCTTCTCTGAGCTGCACTCTGCAAACCCTACCTGGGAAACTCCAGGTTCCAAAAGGAAGAGACATAAGCGGCATTCAAACCCAGAAGTCAGACCCCGCTTTTATACTGCTATGGACTGATTACACTTGCCTCTCGGAGAGGAGGGAGTCCTCACGGCTCCGGCTCCCCACCAGTCAGTCAGGGGCTCACACACCCTCACAGCCAAGCATCGCCCTGTGCAGCCTGCCTTCCCTCGCAGCTGAGGGTATCCAGGTGCCTGCTAATAGGCTGGCTGTCACTGGTCCCAATTCTTTTTTCCGTGTCAACAGGGAACTCCCATAAACCAAGCCAATATGTACATAAAAAGCTCTTTCAACATAGGACAGAGGAAGAAAGAAAGATACAAAACAGGAAAAAGTGTATCTCTGTTTTTTTATTTCTGGTTTTTTTAAACAGGGTCTTGTTCTGTCATTCAGGATGGTCTTGAATGCATTGCATATCCAGGCTGGCCTCAGATGTTTAGTCATCCTCCTGCCTTAACCTTCCTGGTGCTGGGATTACAAGCCTGCACCACTTTTCCTACGATGTGCTATATCTCAATTTAAAAAATGGCATAAAAAACACTATGTAGTGAGGAAAAAAAGAAACAGTAAAGAGAGAAGAAAAGAAAGAAGGAAGGAAAGAAAGAATGTGCCAGCTATGGAAAGGTGAGAAGAATTCTTTGTTTCTAGAAGGGTCTGGATGGCGAGTAACTGGACGTTCACTGTGGAGTTCTTCCATGTTGCTCTAGGGTTACGCTGCCTGACAAACATGCCAGGTGGAGGGCACTGGTCGAGAGGACATCGTAGGACCCGAAGCCCTGCTACTTTGGGCCTCCAGGGAACACGCATCCCCTCTTCTGGGGCAATGGCTATGACTGGGCTCTGCTCTTGGAGCCCTTGGTGATGCCCCAAGACGCAGAACAGCTGACGCTGTGACAGTGCAGCAGGCAGTGGCCGGGGTCTAAGCATTGCTCACTGAGAAACCCAGGGTGGAAAGCAGATGGCTGCTCGGAGAGGCAAGGAGGACTTATCCCTTCAACGCTACTGACCCTGAGGGGCAAAGGTCATGACCTGCGGCGCTGAGGCAGCTGGGCCTGGAGAGTTCTCTGCAGGCAGCATCTGCAGGTCAGCAGGCGGCAGGACACACAGGCCCCCAGTCCTGCTCCAGCCATGGCTCCTCCTGAGCAGTGCAGAAGCC
>PVKA01038594.1:0-20127 GCA_004027165.1 Ctenomys sociabilis
CCATCACCAGCTCCCTCCTCGCCAGGACTTGGCAAAGGCAGGCCATATGCTACCTGGGACTCTCTTCCCCTACCCATCTGCAACTGACTGCCTCCCTGTTGGCTCAGTTTCCACCTGCCTCCTGCACTGGAAAGGAACTGAGAGAGGCCAGAGGCCATGCCCCCTTCACAGATGAGTACCTGGCACATGCTAGGAACTTGGTAAGTATTTGCTGAGTGAACAGATGCCTCGCGGAAGCCTTGAAAGAATCCTATGAGGTGACTTTTACCCCTCTTTGTATGCATGGAAACTGAGGTCCAGAGAGGTGAAGTCTCTAGCCCACGGATGAAGTGACCAGCGGGACCAAGCCAAGTGATCCAGCCTCACCAGAAGCACAGCACATCACGGGCTGTCGGCGTCCACTTTTCCATTTACAGCTTTGTACGTGAGCCTCCCAACCCACCTGGACCCCCAAGGCTTCTCCCCTCCACAGCCTTCGGTCTGAAAGAGCTGCCCTGGTAGTCTGCGGCCTGTGCACAGCCCCCTCTGCACTTCTCCCTCACTACGCTGTATGCAGGGGCTTCTCATGTGTCCACTCCACAAAGGAAGAAACAGGCCAGCAGGGTGAGGGTCTTCCCAAGGTCACCGGCCAGGACTTGGCACTAGGCCTGCCAGACTCTGAGCCCGTGCTCTCTACCCCACGTCCAGCGCCACAGTGGGACATGTGTTCCAGGCAGGAGTCTCACCCACTGCCTGCACTGTCCTCCACCCTCTGCAGACCCAGAAGGGGTTGACAGTGACGATGACAGCAAAACCGCAAGAGCTGGCGCTTGCTCTGTGCTAGGCTGGTTTTAGGCCTCCTTGACACTTTGTTTCACTCAGCCCCCGCATCAGTCTTCAAGGTGGCAGATGCATTGCCCTCACCTGCAAGATGAGGCACAGAAAAGTGGCACAATTGCCCAGGGCAGGGCCAGCTTGGATGGGGTCAGTGTCATGGAGCCTGTCCTGGAGTGGAGAGGAGAACAGGGGGCAGGGGACAGACCTCGTCTGCTGCCGTCCATGACCCGTGACCTCCTGTACCATCTCCACCACCATGGCCCTGTGTCCACACAACCTTGGCCCCTTACAGGGGCCCCCACACTAATGCCTGTTGAGTTAATTTGCTGAACAACTGCACAACTATTTGGGAAAGACACTGAGTCTAGGAAAGGTCTTGCCTGGGTCTGAGGTGTTAGGAAAACCCTCCTTAAGCAGCCATGTGGAGCCCAACACCCCACCGCTACAGAGTCACTCTCAGATGAAGAAGTTCTTTCTCTCAAACTGCAGTGACCATTCCCTGGGGCCCCCGCAGGACTCATTTCATCCTAAGTCACCCTGCTGCTCTAATTATGGACAATCCGAGGCTCAGAGAGGCAAAGGAGATTGGGCAAGGCACGTAGCAGGGGAAAGGCAGGATGGGCATTTAAATTCCAATGTATCTAAGTGCAGAGCCCAGGTCTACCCAACGCCACCCAGAGGCGGGTGTCCCTAAGGCATTGGGGTGACCAAGACCAACCAAGGCAGGACTCAGCACATGAGCAGGTTCTGCGTGGCAGAGGATAACTGGGGGTGCCGCACAGAGCGAGAAGGGACCTCAATTCCCAGCCCTGCCCGCAGGGGATTTTCCTCTTGTCTCCCTAATCTATACGCAAGCTTCCTGGCAGAGAAGGACTCTGTGGGGCTCAGCCAGGAGCCCCTCACCCAAGGGGCAGCTTCCCCATAGGGAGACAGAGAGGGACAGTGATAAGGGCTATGGCTTCAGGGCCAGCGACAGCTCAGCAAAACAGAGAATGAAGGTGGGAGGCAGGAGGAGCCGATGCTCAGCTTAGGAAGGGAAGACGTGGAGAATATGGTCTCCACACTCGCGTCCAGACAGAGAGGCTCAGACGGCCCAACAGGGCTTGGGTGAGGCTCCAGGTGAGGAAGCACCGAGCCCATCTAGCTGCCCCGTGACGAAACGGGCTATGTTGGGGAGTGAGCTCTCCCACTGGGGTGGCACGAAGAGCTCACGCAGCTCTGCTCCGCTAGAATGAAGGGTACAAGGGTCACTGAAAATGCAGATGCATTTTTCTCAGCTTCTTTTAAATGGTCATAAACTAGGGGCTGGGGAGATGGCCTGAGTTCAATTCCTGGTTCTAAAAAAAAAAAAAAGTCATACACCAAAGAAGGGCTTCCCTGCTAAGTGGGAGGCTATCGGGGGTACTGATTCATTTCCAGAGATCCCAGGAGGTTCAAATCCTCTGTGATTTCATAAAGCTGGGAGTCAGTCTGAGACTCGGTGATTCTGCAGACCAGTCACTGACATATTGAAACTCCTATCCTACCTGCAAGATCCCAGACAATGTGGTCCCCTACCCACTCTCCAAACCCACCTCTCACTTCACTTGTGTGTCATTCCTCACTGTCCACAGTGCACATTAAACTCACTGCAGCCCCAGGGCCTTTGCACCTGCTACTCCCTCACTGGCACTCCCATGCCACACCCAGCAGCTTTTCTCATGCCTGGCTCCTCCCATTCTTCAAGTCTGGTTCAAGTATTTATTTTTCTGAGAAGCCTTTGATGACTCCCACCTCCTCTGGCCATGGAACACAAGGTGAGGAGCAGGCTGCAGTGACTGCTTAAGTTCAAGCTGCAGCTTTGCCAAGAGAGCTTGGGCAGGTCCTTAGCTTTTCTGCCTCAGTTTCCTCAGCCCTCACCCAGGTACCAGCTTTGTAGTGATGAAGCTCACCCACGTGGGCAGAGTGCTTGCTTCATAATTCAGCCTGGTTCTTCAAACCGCCAGGAAGGACCTCTTCTTCTTCTTCTTCTTTTTTTTTTTTTTGGGGGGGGGGGTGGAACCAGGAATTGAACTCAGGCCCTTGTGCTTGCCAGGCAAGCACTTACTCTACTGAGCCATCTCCCCAGCCCAGGAGCTCTTGCTGTGAGCACACAACCCCTCTCTGAAGTTCAGGCACTCATCCATGCTGGGCTTCCCGTCTACCTACTGAGAGTCCATTTCCACCGTCTCCAGTTTACAAATAAAGAACCTGAGGCTCAGAGAGGCAAAAGTGAGATCTCTGGGGAGGGGGCTGTTCTGTCCTGTTGCCCACTGGCTCCGCAGCACCGAGAACCAAGCCTGCATACGGTAGCTAGTGGTTCATCTCAGTCCCAGTCCCTGTCAGAGGGGCTGTCAGGCTGGGTAGCCTAGCGAGCTGAGGATCAGTATCCACACCCTGGTCCCCAGCGGGACCCCCTTCATTCTGACTGGGCTGGGGCAGTGTGGCAGGTGCTGCCTTGGCATTTACCTGGCAGCTCCCTGCCCAGAGGTGGTAGCAGGTGTGGGCTCAGGAGGCAGCTGCTAGCTCCCTGGTCCATGCCCTGCCAACTGCCTGCCTGGGGCCTGCCCGCAGATGCATAATAGATGAGACGGCCCAGCAGGCCCTGCCTGCTTGGCATTTCTGAGTCTCTACAGAGGCCAGCCCTGTGCTTCCTGCAGCAGTACACAGCCCCTGGGACCTCTGTGTGCCTGCTGAGAGGAGCCACCTGAGGACAGGGCCACCCCAGCCCACCACCCACCTGAGAAGTTCCCAAGGCTTGAGTGCAGGCTGCCCTTGCTGACAGCACTGCTTTATTGTCACTGGTGGCATGCCCTGGGGCCAGCCACCTCCCCGCCCTGTGCCTCAGTTTCCTCATCTGTAAAAGGGGATGGGTAGGGATAGCCTTTACTCTACAAAGCTGGTGTCAAGATGGAAGGAAACAGTCCCAGGGAAGCCCCTGGCCCAGGGCCCAGGGGGTAGGAAGTGTCCCCCATAGGGAACACTTGAGTACTGTCATGCAAGGTCATGTGAGTGACACATAGCCCTCCCAGGGGGCATGTGGAGTGGGCAGTGGCTATTCCATTTGGGGACACCCCAGGATGCATCACTCTTCCCTCCCTTCCCCATAACCAGAATTAACCCCATCCCTGACCAAAACAAAGTCATTGCCAAGAGATTCTAATCCAGCCCTGTTTGCAGGGTGACTTTGGACCACAGCCTTCACTGTTTGTGGCCTTGATTTTGACCTCTCAAACGGGGACACTTGGGCCAAGCTGCAGGCCTGAGATATGGCTCAGTGCCCGCGACACTGCCCACACTCCGCCCTTGCCAGGTCCTGCCTCCACTTTCAGGGTCCAGTTTTAAAGCCAGCATCAACTCTCCTCTTCCAAGGGGTATTCCTGGAAGGCCCTGCTCTGGGGACGTCCACCTTGCTGTCCCCACACTCCCCACTTGAACCTACCCTAAATACCCAGCCCCCACTCTAGGGAACCACACTTCAGGGTCCTTTAGAGTTGCAGAAGTAGAATTCTGGGCCAACCCCCCCTCCCACGAGCCTCCCTCCTCTTCCCCAAGCTCACCTGCTCTGAGCCCCTCCCCTGAAGGTAACCAGGTGAGGGGTGGGAGGAGGGAATCTGGTCCCCACCCATCTGGCCACCACAAAGCCCCACTGCTCCTATAGCCAAGCCTTAGCCTCTTAAGCTTTTTTTTTTTTTTTTTTTTTTTTTTTTTTTTTTTTGTGTGTGTGTGTGTGTTAAAGGCAGTGGGCTAACTCATACCTCTTCCAAGAAGCTTTCCTAGCCTACTGACAAAGTTTTACCACTCTCTCTTCTGAGCAGGTTCAATTTAATTCCACAAATAGCTACTAAGTGTTTACTGGGCATAGTAGCTCTGCAAGACTGCGTGAAGATGGAGAACTGGAAGAGCACGGCCTGGTGGGGGATCCCTGTGCCCAGCATTACAAGGCGGAGCACTGAAGCAACCAAGCAGCCCCTGCTTCTCAGACCCGGGAGCCAGCCTTGTGTCTCAGGGGGATGTAGACACGACTACACTCCCTGAAGTAGCCAATCCACAAACAGCCAGGAGCATCAAGAGAGCTCAGAGAAGGGGAATGATCTGCCCGAAGCTACTTGGCCAGGGAGTGCAGAGGCTGACTGAGTCCGCAGGGCTCAGACTCCCCCAGGAGCGATCCCAGCCGTGTACAGGGTGAATGGGGGAGTGGATATGCAAAGGTCTGGGAGAGGGGATGTGGGCTCAGGGAGGTGACAGCCAGCGCAGAGGAAGGCGCCAGGAGTGGGGCAGGGCGGGAGCAGTTAAGGGGAGAGGGCACATGAATAAAAGTGTGGTGGTAGCGCTGGCTGGGGCCATTAGGGACACAGAGGAGTGAGTCCCTACTGGACTGGGAGGTGGCGACAGGCCTTGAGTGCCAGGGAGGCTGTCATTACTGGTCAGAACAGCCACCATTTACTAAACGACAGTCGCTGGAAACAAGCTCAGGGCAGAACAATGGGTTTCCAGAGATTCAAGGAGAGGCCCTGGGTTAGCACCTTGGACAGCAACCGGGGGGGGGTTGCAGAGCTAGGCATTGTGGGTAACAGACAGGTCCAGGGACTCTAGATTCTTATTTCATAGTAACCCCCTGAGACTCAGAGAGGGAAAGGGACTTACCCAAAGTCACACAGCTGCTCAGTTATTGTCAGCTTCTAGCTCTTATCTCTTAGTTCTGGGCTCCCTAGAGCAGCCCTGTGGGTCACCTCTCCTGCTGCAAGTCGGCCTGCCCTCAAGCACAGCCCTTTGTTCAGATCATCCCTATGGCCAGAAGGCCTCAGGGTAAAGTGGATGAGACTGGGCTGTGTACGGAGTCTGGAAGGTCAAGGTCCAAATGCCCTCTCTGTGCTGTGTGACCTTGGACCACACACTTTCCTTTCTGTGCCTCACTGCTGTCACCAGTAGTTGGACAGAAGAGTCCCTAACTCAGTGGTATGCCCAAAGCTCTGCACCAGCGCATGCCAAGCACCTTGCAGGTGCGTGACTGCTGCAGTTGTGGGTGATATTAACACTGAGGTACTTTAGGAAAGGGCAGTGTTTCTGTGCTGTCTCTACCCCTGCTCTGGGCATAGCACACCATCCTGTGTGCCGGACACCCTGAGGCTGACGGGGCTTAGAGCAGGACATACAGCTCAGAAAGGGAGAGCCACTGCCCCGGGCTGCACAGGGAGTGTCAGAGGGAAGTGAAGAGGCTCAACCCCTACACTGCATGTGCTCCTGCCCCGTGTGTGACTTCCCAGGAGCACCACAGGGCCCGCAGCCCCCAGGAAGCCCTCAGCAGGGCAGGAAGCAGGAGCCACTGGAATCTCTCTGGCCACAGGTGAAGTGGCAGCAGGAGCTGCTGGCCGGGCCCATATGGCGCTGGTGCCAGGGAAGCCGGAGGTGCCTTCCTGCTGGGCATCATGTGCTGTGGTGAAACCGAGGGGAGGGTGCCCTGGAAGATTGCAAACACTGCCGCCCCCTCCTCCTCCAAAGGGAAGATGGCTCAGACCCGGACAGGGGGCTAGAGGAGGGCATCTGAGGGTGGTCTGTAGGTCTGGGGGTCAGAGAAAAGGCTAAAGTACCCTCTTCCCAGCCCGCAGCTACGTACCCTGAGCAGGGAAGCATGGAAAAGAGAAAACGGAAGGAAACTTTTTAGTGTGCCTTAAACTTGCCATCCTCCTGCCTCAGCTTCTTCAGTAGAAGAAGCTGGGATTGCAGCCTCACATCACCACACCCAGCATTAATGGGCATCTCGATTCACATTTCACAGATGGGAAAACTGAGAATCAGAGACGTGACTAGGTCACTGCGGGGCCCACAGGCAGTGGCGGAGCTAAGCTCTGAGCATGGTTTGTTTGACTCTGGGGCTGAGCTCCACACAGAACTGAGTGCTGAGGACAAGGCTGCCCACCCCCTGACCCAGAGAGAGTGATGGGAGGTTGGTGAGCCTGGCCTGGCATTGTAGGAGGTGACAGCAGGTTGAGGATGTCCCCAGGCCCTCCTGAGAGTCCCCAGTACTCACCACAGACTCCGTCGAGGGGAGGAGGACCTGTCCACCCTGAAACACAGCAAGGGGCAGTCGTGAGAGGGTGCCCTCTCGGCATCTTGGCACTGCCCTGCCCCCCAGAGTCCGGAGCAGGTCCTGCATGTCTCTGGGCAGCAGGGACCTGTATCAGGTGAGGGACAGAGGAAGCTATAGGGTCACAGAGTAAGGATTAGGGGCTGCAGAGGAGGCCTGGGACAGGTGGAGTAGGATGGTGGGCTCAGAGGAAGGCACAGGCACAGGTAACTGTCTTGTGGCAGGAAGAAGGCCACACTCCACCCACAAGTCCTCGGCCAGTCGATGCCTAGAAACCAGGAGAGATCCACAAGCTCCCCAACCCTGTCTCTGCCCCCAAGAGCTCAGGGGCAACCCCAGACTGTGTTATGACATTCCTAAGGTCCAGCCTCCCAGAGTCTCTCCCCCACAGCCCTCTAAGGGCACCTTGAGGTTGGGTGGCCTGGGGGGCACCACCCTCCCACCCTACTGTTGAGACAACAAACAATTCTTGCTTTCTGCTCCTAGGCAAGAAGTGAAGGACAGAGCCAAACCCTGGGCTGGCCACAGTGTGGCTTCTGGGAGTAGGGTTGGGCGTCCCCAGGCCAGCTGAGAAGAAAGGTTGACACTAGGCAGGAAAGTGGGGCTAGAGAGGCCAGGCTCACCCCAGGGCATGCCACAGACCTAGACTCCACCTCCAGCTGCCCCTTGGTGTCAGCTGACAAGGAAGGTGGGGCCCACACCAGGCTCCCTTCCATCTGATGGCCAACAAATTCCCAGATAGGAAACCCTCTTGCGTTCCACCCACCTGCCGCTCTCTGGGGTCCCCTGAGGTAGGAAAGTACCTCGGACACAAGGCCCACAGCAACACCCAGGCCCAAGAACCAAGTTTTCCACACCCCAGCACCCCTACCCCGCTGGTCAGGAGACGGCCTAGAGAAGGTCATGCAGCCCTTGGTAGCCAGGAGGGGTCCCTGGGCCCAGGCTGAGTGTCCCATCTTCTTTCCAACTTGCCAAACCTCTCCTTGGGCAAGAACCGACCCCATCCCACCTCTGCACCCACCCCAGGCGTGTCAAGAGGGATGGAGATCCTAGGATGGCCTGGTTACCACGCTGATGACTCCTCAGGACTCCGTGCCGAGCCCAGAGAGCAGGGGCTCCTGCGGACCAAGGTCCAGTGGCCTGGGTACAGCAGGGCACTAGCAGCTTCTAGGCACCCACCAGCTCCAGAAGCAAAGTGGGGGCCCCAGCAGAGCCTCACCTGATGGCCTCTGTGCCCCGCACACCTCCCCATGCTCCCACACGCACGGGGACACATACACGTACACACCAGCCAATTCCACGGGTCACACGCAGGAGCAGTTACACTGTCATCAACTAACCCTGCGGCACAGCCAGATCCCACACGTGCACTGGGACACGCACGCAAACACACCCAGACCTGGCAACAGAACTGTACACACACTTGGACCCGACGCACACCCGCGTGAAGTCACAGCTCCGAGCCCCCTAGCTCCAGGCAGGACGCGCACTTACCCGCCATAAGCGCCGAAGGTGAAGCTGCGCCGCCGGCCGCTCATGGTGCCGCCACCACCGGCCTCCCAGGCCCGCACCCGCCCCGCGGTCACCTCGGCAACGCGCGCCCCGCCCGCCGGCCAGGAAGTGGGCGCCCGCGGCCGTGGTCCAGCTGCCCAGCAGCGGCTCAGAAAGGGCCGCTTGTTCGCGCCGCCCTCGCCGGACAGGCAGGCGGGGCTGCACGGGGGCGACCCCCTCCTGCGCGCTCCACGGAGCCACAGGGCTCTGTCTCATCCGTGCCCCAGCCCCCAGAGGCGGGAAGCGCAGCGGGCCGGGTCAAAAGTTTGGAACCCGTAGTCAGAGTGGTCTGCACCGTGTGCCAGGGACCTGGAAGTTCTCTTCTGCGAA
Source organism: Ctenomys sociabilis (assembly GCA_004027165.1). NCBI lineage: Eukaryota > Metazoa > Chordata > Mammalia > Rodentia > Ctenomyidae > Ctenomys > Ctenomys sociabilis. The sequence goes on from PVKA01038594.1 coordinate 8,804, forward strand.
ATGAGACTGAGCCTAAAGCCCTAATGATGAAAAGCAGAGTTAAAACAGGCAGAGCTGGACCCGGGCCCTGGCGCACAGCAAATGCCCAGTAGGTGCAACTCTGGGAGCCCCTTCGAGGGCTCAGGCTCTGCTCCCCAGGCCAACAAACGCTCCAAGAGAACAGCAGGGGCTCTGGTGGCCCTTCTAGTGCCTGGCTCAGCCCCCTTCCTGGAAATGCCTCTCCATTTATCTGATGAGGAGGCATCCCAACCACCATGGCCCCCCTCCCCGAACTTGGGGTTCTTGCACTGAGCTGCATCTTCAGCCTTCTATTTTTTTTTTTTTTTTTTTTTTTGAGACACAGTCTCAATAAATTGCTCAGGGTGGACTAGAATTTGTGATTCTCCTGCCTCAGCCTCCCAGAGTGCTGGGATTGCAGGCATGTGCCACAACACCCAATACCTATCCACATCTTAAAAACTCTTTCACCTTCACAGAGCTGCCTTTGGGGGAGGGGGACACTGCCTGTGTCCTGCGGCCGGTCCTTCACTCCCTCCCTCCCTCACTCACTGGGCAAGCACTCTCAGTCCCTCCTCTGCACAGGGTTAGCCTAGACTCTGGGCCACTGCTCTGACCCACTTGGAAACACATCAGCCCACACGGGGCACTGGCTCTGCCCCAGGACTCCTCCCTATGTTACCCCACCTCTGCAGCCCGGGGACCTGCCACAGCCCTGAGGGTTTCGATGAGGTGCTCTGCTTGAAGGACCTTAGGGGAACAGAGGCAGTGGGGGCTGAGGGCACAAGGACAGTCAAGGGCACAAGGATCACAGGGCAGGGATTCCTCAGAAGCCTTCTAGGAACTGGGCCAGAGTTTGCTCGGCACCATCTCTCCCTGAGAAGTGATCGGTGGGGAACAGGGCAGACACTCTGGTACTGTGGCTTCCCCAGTCCAGACCAGAGGAAACACAGACTTTCGCTGCCAGCAGTGGCTTCTCTCTTGGAGACCACCTCAGGCCTCCTCAGCTCCCACCAAAGATCCTCCCTTCCCACTCCCTGTGCACCAAGTAAACTCCAGAGCAGGGCCAGGCTATTACTCGCCCTAGAGACCCACCTGTCTCAGCCTGCGGCCCTCAGAGGCTCTCCGGCTTCCCCTGGGAAGGGTACCCTGGAGCCAGAGCTGGGCTGCAGACCCTAGGTGAAGAGGTGATAAGTCTGGGAAGCCCACTCTGTACTCAGGCTGCAGGACTGCTGAGGGGGAGGTTCTGGGAGCACCAGGCCATGTGAGGAGGAGGACGGCTTTCCTACCTTTCTTCCTTTCCTTCCTGGGGGTGCAAGAGAAACCAGGAGTGAGGCCTAGCTGCAGGGGGTGTTCACAGTCCTGGGGGTCAGGACTCCAGCCCCTTCTGCCTGCTGGCCTTCTTGGGCTTGGAGCCCAGGCTTGCTAGTCTCATTTCAGGGTGATTGATTCCTGAGTGGGCTCTCCATGGCCAGTTGGCATGGCAGCCAAGGAGCTTGCACCATGCCAAGTTTCCCAGCAGGGCCTGGCCCCCGGGAGGCCCTGCTGGTGCTGGGACAGTGGGCCCTTGAGAAGGGCCACGGGGCTGCAGGGTTCCCACCAAAGACAAAGAGCCCAGTGTGGGCTTCGGCCTCTGGGCTCTGACCAGCTGCAGCTGCCTTCTCGGCAAGGCTGGGGGTGGGGTGGCTAGCGAGGGTCATACTGCCCAGGCCAGGAGGCAGCGGGACACTCCCTGGCTGACTCCTAGCTCCTCGCATGACAGCAGGATGCAAACACACCTCCTTAGCCAGAGAGATCGCCCCTCGCTCCTCCAGGGATGGCATCTGGAGGCACTCAGAGCTGTGCGGCATCTGACATCCGTCACAGGCTTTCCTGAAATGCAGCCTTGGACAACACCAGGCTATCCAAATCCATGGTAATAGAAGTGTTTGCCTTCTCTAACCAGCGGGGAAGGTTCCTAAATCTGTACGTGGCATGTGCCCAGGCCACCTCCAAAGGGCTTGGGCTGTGGGACCTAAAGATCTCAGGAGACTGTCCGAAATAAAGAAGGCCCAACATGGCTACACGTGTGCTATATGCAGCCATAGCGGGGCCACGAGTGCTGTCCCTGAAAGTGTCAAAGACACGAGGACAGAACCAGACAACTAAGTTATATTGGTGCTTTTTTTTGTTTTTAAAGAAAAAAGATGTTTTTGAGTAATAAGAGATCAAAAATGAGAGGGAGGCAGTAGTGGCAGAGGAGAATTATGTACACTCTGCAGCACAGCTTGTGGGTCTGGACAAGGGGCAGCGGGGCACGTGCCTCTATCTTCATCCCAGGGTTCCCATTCCAGCTCTCCCACTTGCCAGCCGTGTTGCTTATTCTTGCTGTGCCTCAGTCTCTCCATCTGCAAGGTGGGGTGGGTGCTGCAAATATCAACCTGCTTCAAAATGTTCCGCCCAGGGCTAAGAAAACTGCTAATCATGAAGCCTGGAGAGCAGCACCTGGCACTCAGCCTGCTTCTGTTAAATAAAACCTTTGCTGCAGCCTCATTCGAATCAGGCTTAATTCTATGAACCTACCATTTCTGTCAGGCCAGCAAAGATTTGCTAATAAGAATTACGAAACACAGCAAATGACCATCCAGGGCAAAGTCTATAAATAAGTTATATTCCATTTACACCATGCAGCTGTTGGAAAGAATGGGACGGATCGTACATGAGTATGTGAAACAAGACAGACAGACAGACAGACACACACACACACACACATACACACACACACACACACACACAGAGCTGCTAATAAGGGACTGGTCCTGAAGAAGGCCCTCGTGCTTTGTAGCTCTGTGATCACAAGCACACTAAGCCCGCAGTGACATCACCTCCACCAGATTGTGGCTTTCGGGTGCTCCCTACTGCCTAGTCAGGCTGAGGACATACACCCAGGCCTTTGGAAGTCACTGCCATCTTCCTTCGCCTCCAGCCTCTCACTTAGAAAGCAGAGCTTGTCCTCTGGGGGCGGGATCTGCCCCCTAGATGTGCCCCCAAGTTGTTCAGACACGTGCCACACTGCAGGAACAGGAGAGAAGGGAGCAGGGGGGCGGAAGGCTGCAGAGCTCTCTTCCCAGGCTCACCTGGCATTGAACTCTAGGAGTTCCGCCCACGTGCCTCCAGCTCCCCCTTCCAGCCTCAGCAGGGAAAAGTCAAAGCGGAGGGAGGCGCTTAGGAAAAGCTAGGGCCTGGGCTCCAGATGCTGCTGGTAGACTGACTTGAGGGGCCGGGGAGATGGCTCAGTAGAATAAGCACTTCCTTGGCAAGCACAAGGATCTGAGTTCAATCCCCACCTCTGCCAAAAGACTGACTCGCGCTGAGGTGCCAGACATCTCCTCCCCTCCCCAGTCACTCCCATCCAGGTTATCTGCCTGAGCACAAGACAGGGCAGGCCTAGGCTCCCTGCCCTGGTCTAGGCAGACCCCGTGTGGCTTCACATTAACCGCTTCTCCTCTCTGAGAGTCAGTTTTCTCCTCTGTTAAACACCTACTCTCACTTTGCTGGGTTAAAGATGTAACAGTGGAAAAATGTGCTTCTCTTGAGAGAATTCCACCGGCTCATCTAATATAATTATCTCTATTTATCCCATGGCCTCGCTTGCCACACCAGACCAACCCAATCCCAGGGGCTACAAACCTTGAGCTCCTGGACAAGTCTCACAGTGTGTGCGGGGGGGGGGGGGGGGGACGGGGTCTCCAGGCCCTAGGAGGGGAGGCAAGAGCTGGTGTGACTTGGCTCACACTCTCTCCACAAGCACTGCCCAGTGAACTACCAACCCAGCCATCCTAAGCACTGGTCGAAACCCCTGCCACATTCAATGGGCTCCTGAGATCCCTGCATATTAAATGTCCCGTGAGGGACTAGAACAATCTGGCCTGGCCAGAATGAACTCAGTACTCCTTCACTAAGGCTATTTCTGTCTCCCACATAGACCATGTGCCTCAAGGGTCCCTGGAAGCAAAGCCTTCAGGAAACACAGTCATATAAATGCTTGATTGCCCTTTCTTCCCTCCCTTCCCTTCCTTCCTGAGCTCCCACCGTGTGCCTAGCGTTGCTTGCACTGGTGACGGAAGAGGAACGAGATGCAAGGTCTCTGGTGGAGCTGCACACTCCGTACTTTCCGCAGGCACACCTGCACTTGCCCTCCCATGGCGCACATGCACTGGGACCTCTATCTCTGGCTACAGTGACACCAAGACGAAATGTGCCCAGATGTGCAGCCCTGATGTCAGCCCCCATTCTGCAAACCCACATGCATGTACGTGCAAAGGTCAGAAGCAGCTCACAGCCACAGATCCCAAGTCAGTGCGTGCTCACGCATTGACTACATTTGGGTTCGTACACTTGTGCGAATACACCAAAGGCCCACGCGTGGAAGTCACGGGTCCTCACTCCCATCACACTACATTTATACTATATGCACACAGACACATGTGTACCTGCACTCACACATCACCAAGAGGCTGCCCAGCTAGCTACTGCAAAGGAGAGCAGAAGGCAGGGTGATCTTTGGGGATTAGAGAGTTGCAAAGGAGCCAAGAGGGGAAGCAAAGGCCTCCTCATACAGCACAGGCTGGGATCCAGCCAGCCGGCCTCTCCTGCTAAGGGCATGGCTTTCCTGGCCACATTCAGGGAGAGCTGGACAGATCTGAGGGCTCACTGCCCAGAGCTCACCCAGCGAAGCCAGGCTGACTTCGGGCTGGCTGTATTAGGGCCATGAAGGAGACCGGGCTATGGCCCCTGGGTTTCCTATCACAAACCCCTTTCCACTTCTGGTGTCTGCTGGTGCACTTATCAGATGGGGAGGGGCTCTCCACAGCTCCTTAAGATACTCCTACCCCCTCAGCCAGCCCTTTCTGGACTCCCTGAGCCCCTTTCATCCCACAAAGTCTGTACCTTGGCAGAAGCTCCCCCACAAGGCAGTATGGAAATATAGAAGGGTGGTGACTTTCACTCTCAGCAATTACTCTGGGTCTCCACTGCACTGAGTGACCCTATCCCTAACCCTTTTTATTTATAGCACTTTTAAAAAATATTGAGACAGGACCTAAGTCACTAACTTGCCAAGTTGGGACTCAAATTGTTGATCTGCCTGCCTCAGCCTCCCATAGCACAGGGATTATAGACATGCACCACCATGCCCTCCTTCCACTGTCATCTGAAGGGTGAGAATTAGGAAAGATGCCAGGGAGGGGACACCAAACGTTCTTCTAGCCCTTCCTCTGGGTGAGCAGGTTGGTTACGCCATCCTAGAACCTGGCCAGTTTGAATACCTTTTGATACAGCTTAAATCCATTTGAGCTCGAGGTCAGGCACAGTTGTATGACTTTATTTTTAAGTCTAAAGATATGTGTTTAATACAGAGGTGCAAGCAGTTAGTTACTTCATTGACTCCAATAGTGTGGTCATGCCGTTCATCTAGGCAAGCATTAGATTCTTGCTTTTCTTACGGTAATACATCGTTGGATTTTGAAATTAGGTGTGTGGGTAGGCTTACTATGTAGGAATGTGGAAAATAAAGAATGTTTTTCAGAACGTGTCCTAAAAGGAGCCAGAGTCCGACACGGTCCTTGGCGCCCTCAACTGGCCATCATCAGAACTGCAGTCCAGAGCCCGGAGCGCTCCAGGACCAGGGACAGCGCCCAAGGCGACTCTCCCTCCAAGAGTGGGGACCCCAGCTGCCCGAGGAAGCGCCCTGAGTCCCCAGCCTCACATTCGCATTCCACCCCTGCCTCCTCCCCTCTGCGGAGGCGGCCCAGGGCACGTCCTCTCCCTCTCCCCGGCGTCACGCCGCGCCCCTCCGGGCCCACAATGGCACACCTGCGTCGCTTCCACAATGGCGGCACCTGCGCGGCCGCCCACCGTGTTCTCTCCGCTCCGCTCCCACGGGGGCGTTGGCTCCTAGCTGAGCTGATCACAGAGCCGCACCCCCGCGCCCTGGGACCTCTGTGATCTCTACAACCTCAGGAGGCAGATCTTGCAAGCCTTGTATGTCTGCTATGGGTGATGGGGAAACTGAGGCTAGCAAACAGCATCTCCAGCTTCCCTGACACTCGAGACCTCAGTCTCCACCACGCTCCACACATATTCCAGCACTTGGACAACAGCAGCGACCACCTTCCGAGGCCCTGTGCCGAGCACCTGCATCCAGACCTAATGTTCCCCCATAAATTAGGTTCCATCATCCCTCCCATTTCATAGATCAGGAAATGGGGATCTCCAGGGACTTCGGGGCTGCCCAAGGACTGGCTGCAAAGATTCTCTGAGGTCTTCCAAGCACCTCAAGCCACAGATGCTGCCCTGCCTTGGCATCCTCAAAGGCTGGGGTGGGACATGGGGCCCCCAGTCTCTCACAGAGGACCCACAGTCTCCCCAGTCCCCCAAGCTTCAGCCTTGCAAGGCATCTCCCCACGATTCACAGTAAGGGCCTAACAGATCTTTACTTTGGCAAATGCCCTGCCTTCCAGGAACCAGGATTATCTATGCATAACCGCACAGCCTGGGCACAAAGCCTGACCCAGAGCAGGGCAGAGTGGACAGTGGGCAAGGGCACAGGCTGGGGAGCACCACAGAGCCAGGATCCAGTTCTTGTTGCTGGCAAATGGGCACACGGCAGCTCTGAGCTCACAGGCTGATGGTGTTAACCGAGGTCGTGCCCCCAGACAATTTAGCAGGGCACCTTGTGCCCACGAAGAGCTCACATGGTGCTGGCTATTAATATAGTGGCCAACAGAGTCGTTTTTGAGGTGAAGGAGGCCTGGGAACCCTGCTGAGTCATGCCCCCATTTCTCCTAGGGAGGAAATCAGGTCTGCGTGAGCGCACAGGAGAGCAGAGGCTGGCTCGAAGCTAGCAGGGAAAGGCAGCAGCAGTAGAGGGCTTAGGGGTGTCTGGAGAGCCCCTGCCTGCTGCTTAATCTTTGACCCTCCATCCCCACAAGTGGCATCATTACCAACACTCAGTAAATAGCCAGTGAATGAATGAGTGAATGGTGCTCTAGATCGGCTATGGAGAGAAAGGGAGACAAATTCATTTTGTTCCTGTTACTGTACACATAGGGCCTGGCATTTGCCTGTTTTGGTCCCTGACACTTCCTAGCTGACGCCTCAGGGCCAGTTTCTTTCTCCTTCTCCCCTCCCCTTCTTTTTCTTCTTTTTGAGACTGTCTCCCTAAGGAGTCCAGTTTAGCCTTGAACTCACTATAGAGCCCAGGCTCACCTTGAACTCATGGAGATTCTCCTGCCTCAGCCTCCTGAGTGCTGGGATTACAGGTGTGTACCACCACCCCTGGCCTGGCTTGTTTTCTTAACCACTCAAAGCCTTAGTAAAAAGCACTTGCAATCAAATTTACTTGCTGTCATTGGGTTGTTCTTAGGGGTTCAGAGTACAGGGCTCCACCCTGACACAAGAGGTGCCACTACATGAGGGATGTCTTTTTTTTTTTCCGCAGTACCAGGGATTGAACTTGGGACCCTGTGCTTGCCAGGCAAGCATTTATTCTACTGAGCCATCTCCCCGGCCCTTGAGGAGCATCTTTAATACTCTTACTATGATACCACATTCTGGTACAGCCACAAACCAAGTCAACTGAGCCCTAAACCCAGCTCTGGAGTGGTTCCAATGTAACGGTGAGCAGGTCCCTGCCTCTCTGGGGCCCTAGTCTCCCCTTCTTGCTCTGATTTTTTGGGGCAGCCAGTCCTCCTGGGGGTGGCAGGCAGAGGAGCCTGCTGGGAAGGGCAGGGGAAATCCTCCCTCCTGCAGGGCCTGGCCCTGAAGCTCTCAGATTCCCCTCCCCATGGTCTGTCCCTGGGGCCCTTCCCAGGGATAGGGAAGGGGACAAACAGAGATTTGGCACTTCTACTCCCCCTCTGTGAATGTGACCTCCCAACTGGGGAAACCCAAGAATCCTCAGCATCAGAACTGGCGAGGAGCTTGTGGAGATCAACTGGTCCAACCCCCTCATTTTACAGATAATAATTATTATGATTATGCCCGGTGGTAGCAATTCTCAGAGGGCTTTCACATCTAGGCTGCTTCTGTGCGCTAGAGCCCTTGGGGTTGGCAGAGCCCTGGTGGTGGTTATAAACTCTCCCCATGCTTTAGCTGAGGAAACCAAGGTTCAGACAGGGACTTTGAGGTGCATGGCTGACCTTGATGCCAGGTCCCACACTCTGGTCCCTTCCTGGAGCCTGCTGCACCCCCACAAATCCACCTGATATGGCCCCACTGCACTGAGCACCCAGGCAGGGCTGGTTCTGAGGAGTCCAGTGAGGACAGGCAAGTAACTGCCATGGTTCTGGGAAGCCCAGTGACACCCGCGTGTTCCGTGTCATGGGCACACGACCCCCACTCCTTCTCCATACTGACAGTGACAGGCTATGGCAGAGCCAATGTGCAGAGCCTCAGGCTCCCCGGGGGGGCCATGGCCACAGCGACCCTGCCCAGAGCTGCTCCTGTCTCCTCAGGGGTGGCCTGTCCCTCCATTTCATGCCCTCCCCGCTCCACCTCATTCTGCATGCTGCACACCAACGTGGCTAAAAGTGGAGCCCCACAGCGTTCATTCTACCACAGACCAGCCCACTTACACAGGGCCCAGGACACTCTAAGTGCTCAACTAATGCTACAGAGCAGCCTGTTGCTCAGGCCCCACCAGACTTCCGGCCAGCCATACAGCTGTCACCTTGACAACACCGAACAGGCAAGACACAGCAGGTTAGTTATTAGGGCGAGGGCAGGGCAGGCCCAGGTGCCTGCTCTTCAGACCACAGAGGCCTGCAGCCCTCCAGGCAGGGAGACTGTGCCCTGAGACACACAAGGTCTCTGTCCTAGGGACTCTGTCAGCCTTGCTCTGTGGCACCTTGGCCTGCTCCCTGGACTGGTGGCACAAGTTTGTGAGGGGACAGTGGCCTCTTCTGGACCTCTGAGGTAGGAGAGGAGGCAGCAGAGCGAGAGGCCCCACCTGGCAGGCCCTGGAGATGCATGACACTGCTCACGTTGGGAATGGAGAAGACCCCAAGGTTGCCCTCCCTCAGTCACCTCCACCCCACCCCTGGAGCCCTGGCTCAAGGAGGGGGCCACCGAGCGGTATTTCCTCTACCTGGGCGCAGGCATTCTTTCTATCCCAGACCTGGGCCCAGAGCTCAGGAATGGAGCAGACACTGGACTCTACCTCCAGCTTTCCTCCACTCCTCTAGCAGCCTGCTGGGCAAGTGTGAGGCTCCTGTGGCCTCTCAGGTGGCTTGGGAGCCTGATCCTCACTCGCTGTCCCCCTAGGATCTTGCCAGCAGCCCTGATTCTCTGGGGAGCCTGGCAAACAGGTAGCTGCAAGAAACACCTCGATTTCCCCAGAGGCCAGTGCACCTGGGGCTCCCACAACACTGCCATGTGCTCCGGCTTGATGCAGCGGAGGCTCAGAAGCCAGGGCATGGCCCGAAGCTGGTGGGACAGGGCCGGAAGGTGACACGAGGTCCTGGCTTCCTGTACAAGTGGCAGCCTGGCTCCGCGCCCTCGCAGCAACCTGGTGCCCCAATGGGTTGGTGCCTAAGTCCTCCCGCAGGCCCCAGGAATGGGAGCTGCAAGCGTCTCTCCTTTGCACACAGAGAATATGAGGCCCAGAAGATAGCCGCTCATGGCTGCTAATGAGTTGCTCTGTGGAGTAAGTAAGACCAATCCGTGACAAGCACTTACACAGAGCCCAGGACACTAAGTGCTCAACTCACACCCCACGGCAGCCTGTTGCTCAGGCCCTCTTAGCCTTCTCTCCCTGCCAGACTTCCGGGCAGCTGTGCAGTTGCCACCTTGATGACACAGAGATAGCGGCTCTGGGCCACTCCCAACCAGAAGAGGAGGGCAGGACACCGGGCCAGGCTGTGCCTGGTTCTGGTCAGGAATCCCAGGTCTGCCACGGAAGGCTCAGGGGCCCCTCTAATAAGTCCCCTAGTGACTATGTGGAAAATGCAAACTCCTCAATGTGGGTCAATGAACTGATTCAACTCCTCCCAGCCCCCACCTCTGAGCCCAACCCAGGGACCTGTCCACCACCTCCCACCTCTGCCCACGCTCTTGTGGGTCACATCACCAGGGATGCTTTCACTCCTGCCTGTGCAACCCATGATCCTACTGGTGCCCACGCTCCATCTACCGAACACCTATTATGTGTCAGGCACTGACTCCAGGCAGAAAACTGCCAAACAGCCTTGGTAATGGAAGAAAAAAAAAAAAAAAAAAAACTACCCCAAATCACTGTTTTTGTTTTTGTTTTGAAACAGAGTCTCACTGTGCAGTTCAGGCTGGCTTTGAGTTCACTGTGTATTGGATCCTCCTGCCTCAGCCTCCTGAGGGCTGGGTTTATAACTGTGCACCATCATATCCTGCCCTACCTCAAATCTTGAAGAAAAGACTTTTTTTTTCTTTCTGTAAAGAAAATTTTGAGATTTTTTTAAAAAAAGATTTTCTTTTGTGCCTGAAAAATGATTTGTATGAAGCCACACAGCAGATTCCTGATGATTCCCAGACATTGTCCTTTAAGATCGAGATGTCTGTGACGCAGGGTGAGGCAAGAGGACTCCAAGTTTGAGGCCAGCTGGGGCAACTTAGCAAGACATTGTGTCAAAGTACAAGCTAAAAAGCTGGAAATGTAGCTCGGTACTAGAGAGCTTTGCTTGGCATGCACAAAGTCCTAGGTTCAATTCTTGGTACTGCAAGGGCCGGCCAAATAAATAGCTCGGTTGATCAAAGCACCTGCAAGCAGGTGCAGGGGCCAGGGGTTCGATCCCTGGGCCTGCCCTGCTGGACCTGCCCCTGCCTCTGGTGCACACTGAGACGGCAATTGAGACTGGGCATGGTGGTGTGCATGTCTGTAATCCCAGCTCTCGGGAGGCTGTAAACAGGCAGATCACTATGAGTCCAACTAGTAGTAAGACCCTGAACACTCTGTAGACCCTTCCCTAAAATACAAAAAAAAAAAAAAAAAAAATCTCAGTACTGAAAAAAAAAAAAAAAAAAAAAAAAAAAAAAAAAAAAAAAAAAAAAAAAAAAAAAAAAAAAAAAAAAAAAAATCTCAGTACTGAAAAAAAAAAAAAACAAAAAACACAAAAACAAAACTAAAAATTACAAAGGAGCTGGGCGTGGTGGCGCAGGCCTGTAATCCCAGCACTCGGGAGGCTGAGGCAGCAGGATTGTTGTGAGTTCGAGACCAGCCTGAGCTACAAAGTGAGCTTAAGGCCAGCCTGAACTGCATAGTGAGACCCTGTCTCAAAAAGACAAAATAAATAAATAAATAAATAAATAAATAAATA
>PVKA01038595.1:0-20124 GCA_004027165.1 Ctenomys sociabilis
CTGTACATTATTCTGTAGATCCTTTGTCTGTGTCATCCATCTGGATGAGTCATAGGCCCTCAAATTTAAAGACCCAATTTAGAAATGGGCATCTGAGATGAATACACACTTCTCAGAGGAAAAAATTAAAGAAGCGAACAAATATATGAAAAAATGCTCCACATCGCTAGCCATCCGTGAAACGCAAATAAAAACAACACTGAGATACCATCTCACTCCAGAAACAATGGCTATCATAAGGAAATCAACCAACAACAAATGTTGGAGAGGTTGTGGAGAAAAGGGAACACTTCTCCACTGCTGGTGGGAATGTAGACTGGTACAACCATTGTGGATGTCAGTGTGGAGACTCCTCAAAACAGTAGGACTAGAAATTCTATTCAAGCCAGCTATTGGCTATCCCCCTACTGGGAATTTTCCCAAAGGATCTGAAAATATTGTATCATAGTGATATATATGTACCTATATTTATAGCAGCGCGATGTGTGATAGCAAAATCTTGGAAACAACCAAAATGTCCATCACATGAGGAATGGTTGAAAAAGATGTGGTATTTCTATACAATGGAGTATTACTCAGCTTTTAAGAATGCTAAGTTTGAAGCATTTATACTGAAGTGGATGCCACTTGAACATATACTCATAAGTGAAATAAACCAGACACACATGTGTAAATATCATATAGTCTCCCTAGTATAACAAGCGAAAAGCAGAAATACAAAGTAAAATACAATGTACAACAATTAAAATCAATTGAGTCAGATAAGGCAAAGTGAATGGCATATGCTGCAGGATACTAATCAGCTTTTCTTCTGGATGGTTAACAACCTAAGATCACAAGTCAGAGTTGGAGAAATAGAAGATCCACAAGGCCAGCCAACACTTTGGCCCTAGCCTTTCAAGGTCAGTGAAGACTTGGGACGTAGGAGAACCTGTACTGCAACATCACGCAACTCAGGTGAACTCCAAATTTTCTGAAAAAGGAGACTATGGAGCCACAGAGGAAAGAATTTGAAGTTCTATAGTGTGCCTGGGGAGAGTCACATGGAGAGAAAACTTTCTCTCAAGCTCTCACAGAGAGCAAACTGGTCAAGCATTGGTCACATTAAAATTAATAAAAATTTTTGAAAATAAAATTCCAGGTCCTGATGGATGTACAGATAAATTCTACAAGAAATTTAAAGGTTTAACACAAATACTCTTCAAACTTTCTAATGAAATTGAAAGAGAAGCAATTCTCCCTACCATGTACCAGGAGGTAAATGTCACCTTGATACCAATAGCAAAAGAGACCCAAATAAACAAACAAAAAAGAACCATAGGCAAATCTCCCTAATAAGAATAGATGAAAAAGTCCTCAAAAATATACTAACAAACAGAATGCAGAAAAGCATCAATAAGTTTATGCACTGTGACCAAGTAGGATCCATTCCAGGAAACAGAGATGATATAATTTATGCAAATCAATAAGCCTAATACACCATTTTCAACAGAGCCAAAGACTAAAGCCATATGATCTTCTCAATACATGCAGAAAAACTTTTGATAAAGTCCAACACTCATGAATGATATAAATCATAGAGAAAATCAGATTAGATGGTCTTTACCTCAATCTGATAAAAGGCCATGAATGGCAAACCAACAGCCAACATCATACTGCATGAACAAAAACTAAAAGATTTTACTTTAAAATTAGTAACAAGACAAAGATGTTCACTGTCACCACTCTTAGTCAATATAGTTCTGGAAACATTAGACAGAGCAACTAGACAAGAGAGAGAAATAAAAGGAATAAAGATAGGAAAGGAAGAAATGAAATTTTCATAATTACCATTGTTCACAGATGATATGGTACTTCATGTAGAAGATCCAAAAAATTCCAAAGGACTTCTACAGTTAATAACCAAATTCTGTAGCATAGCTATATGTAGTCAACACTCAAAAATCAATAACATTCCTTTACACAAATGAGAAACCCACTGAGACAGAAAATAGGGAAACCACATCTTTCAATATATCATCCCCAGGACCAGGGAGATGGCTCAGTGGAATAAGCGCTTCCCTGGTAAGTGCAAGGGCCTGAGTTCAATCCCTAGTTCTGCCAAAAAAAAGAAAAGAAAAAGAAAAAAAATATCATCCTCACTCCCCAATAAATGAAGTACTTAAGAATAAATCTAGTAGCATAAATAAAATTTTTTATGTATTGAAAATTACAGTACTCTGAATTTAGGAGATTAAAAAGTTTTCAGAAAATGGAAAGATATTCCTTGCTCATGGAGAGGAAGAACCTACACTACCTCCAAAACTGTTTTATAAATTCAACACAATCATGATGAAAATACCATTAGCATAACTCAGAAATCTAGGAAAAAGCACTCCTAAAATTCATCTGGAACAAGAAATGACCTAGAATAGGAAGCACAGTCCTGTCCAACAGAGGCACACCAGGAGGTCTCACAATCTCTGACTTGAAATTGCACTGTGAAGCTACTGTGATAAAATCCACATGGTACTGACAAAAACAGCCCTGAGGATCAGTGAAACAGATTACAAGATGCAGAAACAACTACAAACACACCCAGCCACCTTATCTTTGACAAAGGGGCCAAACATGTTTACTGGAAGACAGCATCTTTAATAAACGGTGCTGGGAAAACTTGCTTTCCACATGTGAAGATGAAAACTATGCCAATGTCTATTACCATGTACTAAACTGAAGTTGAAATGGACCAAAGACATAAATATTAAAACAGAAAACAAACTACACAGGAAATACTTCAAAGAATCAACAATGGGGATCTCATCTTATTAAAATGTTTTGTGAACATCAAAAGAAATCACCAACAGTGTGAAAAAAGAAAACCCATGAATTGGGAAAAATTTTTAGCCAACTGTCCCTTAGATAAATGACTTCTATCTAGAACAAACAATGAATTTTAAAATATCAGGCCCCCATAATTCAAAGACCCAATTCCAAAATGAACATCTGAGATGACTATATACTTCTTAGTTGATGAAATGCTATTTACAAATAAATAAGTTTAAAAATATTTAACAACATAACTTATTTAAGAAGTAAAAATTAAAACATCATTGAGATTCCATCTCAACTCCAGAAAGAATGGCTTTCATAAAAAATCAACCAGTGTTTAATGCTGATGGGACTGTGAGAACAAAGAGCATTTCTACACGGTTAATGTGAGCAAAGGGCCAACCAGATAGCTCAGCAGATTGAAGCACCTGCTTAGGCAGACATGAGGGCTGGGAGTTCCATCCCCAGGCCTACCTTGCCAGCCCCACCTCCAGGGCATGCTGAAATGGGATTGAGATTGAGTGTGGTGGTACACGCCTATAACCCCAGCGTTTAGAAGGCTGTAAACAGGAGGGTTGCTATGAGTCTGTTCTACACAGTGAGACCCTGTGCACCCTGTACACCCTGTCCTAAATACAAAACAGAACAAAACAAAAATGTGAGCCTAGACTATGGAAACCAGTGAGGAGATTCCTCAAAAAAAAAAAAAAAAAAAAGAATCTCTAGGGTTAGAGATTAATTTGACTCAGTTATTCACCTTCTGAATACTTTTCCCCAAGAATTAAAAACAACATACCACAGAGATACATATGTACCCATGTTTACAGCAACTCAATTTGTAATAGCTGAACTTGGAAACAACCCAAATTCCTGTCCACTGAAGAATGAATAATAAAGTTGTGGTATTTTTATACAATGGAGTCCTACTTAGCTATTAAAAAAAAAATGAACTGAAGTTTTTCATAAGTAAATGGAAGAAACTACAGACCAAACTCATAAGTGAAACAAATCATAGTGACGTGTGTAAACATTAATTATAGTGTTTCACTAGTGTAAGAAACTGAAAGAGTAAGTAAGATAGTAAAGATACAATAGATATCGTGAAAGGGAAAGAAACTGCTCAAAAGGACAGAACAACTGATTACGGAAAAGGAGAAAATAAGGAAGGGGAAAGATATATATATGTAGCTAAGATAATTGGACTACTCATTTGTATTAGGTTATTGAAAGGAAAAGTTAGTGCTTATATTCTTTGATCAATTTTATATGCCTACATTTGGTAATCTGAGCACCTGTTTTGAAGATAAAGTGCAATGTAACAACCATTGTCAATTTCCCATTATCTTGTTTTGAAATTCTGGATCATTTTTGTTGATTTTTTTACGATCTATAGAATTAAAAATATCATATACTGTAAGATTTTTTTTCAACTTAAGCAGTAGCTATGCATTTTAAGTAGTTATTAGAAAATACATACAACTTATGATGGGAAAACCATATTTATAGAATTATATTAGATAACCATAACATCTTGCCCATCTTCAGGCCATACTACCCAAATGCTTACTGTCAGGAAAAATATGCTCCATAAATGTTAGCATGGAAGAAATATTTGAAATGTCTATGCTATAAGGCTCAAGTATATAAAATGATTTTTCCATGAAGCAATCACACAAACTTAGTACAAGTAATTTTATCTAATTTAACCTGATATTATTGTTAATTATGCCTCTTCCATCATTTTTATGAAATATTATAAACATACAATCATACCAATATTTTAATAAAGACCCATATATCTAGTATTCGTGAATACTGCACAAATAGTGAAATGTATTCCTTTTTTGTGTTTTTAATACAACTATAAAATTACAGTATAAGATGCTTATCCTTTCTCTCTATCTAAATCTCATTTCAGGATCTGCAGAAAATATTCTTTAGTGATGTTGGTACTTCCTAACTCTAGACATAGTTCCGTTCCTTTCATAAAAATAGAATCAATGCGTAGTTGGATTTTATTGTCATTGTTCGTTCTACCACTAAATTTTCACAAAAAATATTTTTCACATGATGTTGTAATCAGATTATATTAAAAAGAAAACAGCCCTTGAACATTATATGATATAATGTAGAAATGGGAACATTATATGAGTAGAAATGGGAAGGAGTGTTGAAGTCTCCTCAGGCGAGGCAGGTTCCTAAGCACACTGAGCAGATACACTGCACTGACTTTGGGTAAATCGCCTCACACTCACTGTGAAAGTAGGACTTTAGAAGGAAAAATCCTATCCAAAAGATGATGTGCTTGATCTAAGATAGTTAACTTTGTTCGTTTTAATACTTCTCTCTCTATAGACTACACAAACTTTCTCTTCATCTTCTTACCTACCCAGCATACATTTGTGAGATGATATCCACTCTTAGTCGTTGGTCTAGTTCCTGTCTATGAAATACATAATACTTGCTCTACACACATGGAAAAATTGGCCATGAATAATTAGGAAAGGCATTCACAGAGGTCTGGGGGAAATCATCAAGGTGTCAGGTTGATACTGATTATATCTAGAGTAAAGATATCCATACACAAGTGTAGAGGTACAGCTGCAAAATTAAGACAATTATTTTAAATAAAATTGTGTTGGACTCTAAGAAACATCTTTTCTAAGGAAAGAATAATTCAAATATTCTTCTCAGTATGTAATTTTGATAAAATGTCACATTATTGCCTTCCATCTGCATGCAGGCAGGCATTTCATCTTGAATTATCCTAGCAGCCTTCAAAATTTTGTGGGAAACAGAAAGTTTCTTCTAGAAATGAATGAAAATTTGAAGTTCCTAGTGAAAGATATTCTAGTTGGGCTTTAAAAGTCTGCAAAGTTTTATTTGGCATTTGAAGTCCACAAACTTCTTTTTCAAAGCTTTCATTGCCAAGGAGCCCCTGCATTTCAATTGTGATAAAAAGGATTTTGGATGCCAGAAGTAAGAGAACTGGCTTTTGAAGTGTAGAGAGACAAGGAAGAATATTTGATTATTTTGTTTTAATATCCACTTTTTGCTTGATTTGTGGGAGGAAATGATGATAGCTTCTTTTGATACCAAAACACCATTTACTTCCATTGAGATAATTTGAAAATTATTGCACCACCTATCAGTCTGTTCAGTGTGATTTGGGGCACAGTGAGATAGTGTTCAATTCCAGAGTGTATGTGTGGGCGTGTTTCAGGGCAGACAAGTGTAGTAGAATTGTATACCAGCATACAGAGAAAAGCTTTGATTTGGCAGATAATTTGATGTATGTCAAAATTTTATGACTGAATGTTTTAGTCTTTAGAATAAATGGTCATAAGTAAGGATGTGAGAGTGAAAATTTCCAAAATCTAAACTATGTTCACCCCGTTCTGCAAATATCACCTTGTAGATTTTCTAAAATATTATGCAGGGTTCACTGACTATCACCATAAGACCTCCTTAGGACCTGTACTCCACTGGCTCTGTCTCCTCTGCCCTTCTCGTGTCATCCTTATGTCATCACCTGTCTAATTTCATGGTCTCCCATAGTACCATAGCCCCTTTAAAGATATCTCTTCTTTGCTCCAGATGCTAATGTTCTTGGCTTCACTTGGCCCCCAAATGAATCTCTTCACTGGGAATTAACCACTGAAATCTGACTCACAAAGGTTGCATCAACTGGTGGAGGTGATGTTTGAAGCCATTTTTCCTTAGTTTGAGACTTCTCTGAAGCAACATCCCCAGAATGTTGTCCCAGTAGGGTAAGCTAAAGAATGTGCACTATGTTAATAATATGGGATTTTTAACTTCCACTCTGCCTGCTCCTCCTAACCTTACTACCTGGTTGGTTCATTCTTCAAATGGCTATCCTGTGCACACATCTCCATATCCGAGTCTATATACCAGTAAATAAGTTGTACATAGTCATCATAAATAGTTGTTCTATAATGTGTATTCTAAAGACAGATGGCAATCAGGACATTGTCACCATACCATCTGGCATATTGTAGTTGTAGGATTGTAAAATTACTATTGGTAATGGTAGTAAGTGCAGATGAGATATCCATAAAAGAGAGTACCCTGACAGGCATAAGATCTCAGTATTTGAGAGATAAAAACTATCCCATTATAAAAATTACAGAACTTGGAAACTACTATGGGAGTTTCTTAAAACATCTGAAAAATACAAACCTAAAACATACAAGTAGTAACTAATCACCATTATAAGGCAAATCTCTTAACACTTCCTTGGCCATGTCTTTCATTCGACACAGCTGGCAACCACAGAAAACTGCAGATCAGACTCATGATTTATTTGATAGTGGAAAACCACACAAGATTATTTTTTGAAGCCTGGCAAGGCTGGGACACCAAGTTTTGAGTGTTTAGTGAGAAGTAATGTAATTCTGAGTCTCGGAATAAGAAAATATGTAAGCATGTCAAAGTTCTGACTGAGCAAGATTCCCTGAACTGCAAGATTCTGAAACTGCAGAAGTGGTCCAACTCTTTTTTGTAAAAGGATAATGTTCTCCACTTCCCCCACACACACTTCACTGGAGAATAACAATCTTCCAAAGTTGCTAGGGTTTATTTTCTTGTAAATATGGGCTAGGAGATGCTCCTGCTACCTCTGATTGTTTCTTTTTCTTTCTCCTGCTCGCCTATTCCTTGTCATGCTCCTCCTCTTCCTCCTCCTAGCCCACCTCTCCTTCTCTTCCTCCTTATCTTCTTCTTCCTTCTCTTCATTTATTCATTTCTATTCTTCTTCATTATATTCTTCCACTTTTTCTCTCCTCCTTTCTTCTTTAATTACCAGCTAGAAGCTTCAGTCAACAGCCATAGGCCATTCATAGTTCCATGCCAGGTATCACCAGATAGTCCAAGGAATAAAATCTTGGATTTTTAAGGCTAAAAAGAGACCATCAGGGAGTCTAGTTTCAACATAGAGTCTTATCTATTTTATTATTACTTTTTACATTTTCTACTATATAAAATTATATCATACAATTACCCTACATTCTTAGGTCTGGCACTATATAAGGTTTAATTATCAGGAGCGATCTTGTGGATCACTGGAAGTTCCACAGTACCCTCTTGCCATCTTTTAACAGTACACGACCAGAAGCAATGGTTATGTACATTCAGGGTATGATGACAAGGGGTTCAGTATTCTAATAAACTAGGATTTAGCCATCTGAGATTCCATTTAACTATAATAGCAGTCCAAATTAGGTGGTAGAGGATCATTGCCATTATTATCCATTGTGGCTCCAAGACTAGCCATAGCGACAGAAGAGAGCTAGTTCATTGTACCAATTTTCCCAGGAAAAGGCAATACAGAATCCTGGTGAATCTGTTCTCCTGTAGTGAATCATTATTACATGAAAGGATTTGAGTGGCACAAGAAGTGGACAATAATGAGTTTTATCGTATGTCTTCCAGATCCTCTTCTTAGTATCGAGATGACCATGTTTCAGGCTCTCTGAAGTGCTTCCTGCTAATGACTCACAGAACACTGCCTTCTGCACCATTGCCCATATCCAGAGTTGTTTTCCTTCCCAAACATAGCCCATATCTGAGCACTGGCTAGAAAGGGGAACTAGGCTTTCTGCCCCTTTTTATCTCCAACTCTAACGACCTCTGAAGGTACACATAAGAGATCAATTCAACTTGTTCTGTAAAATTTCTTCCTCTACTTCCTTAGAATTGTCATCCAAACAGAAATCTCTGCAAAACCCTCACTATGCAAATGTCTGTTTCACAGTCCATTCCCAAGGCCATAAAACCTGTGACTCTTGGCTGAACCACAACTGGTTCAATACTATTTTCTTTTTACTCCAAGTATTCCTTGACACAACTGGTGAGGTCTCGAGAAAAGCACAGTTGTGCACATTGTTATCATATTCAATTTCATGAGCATTAACCTTAGTAGTGCGCAGAAATCTCACTATAATTATTGGTCATTCCACATTCTTAGGCTGCTATTTTACATATTTCCTTTTGTCAGTCCTCTAACACTCCCCTTGAATGCCATTTCTAACTGACAATTTTAACTTTTACTTTTTTTTTCCATTTATTTTTATTTTATTGAAATACAAATGTCAATCAGACAGTTTCAAAACACCATAACCATACAGAGTCGATGAAATAATACATTGCAAACTGTTTTCATAGCATTTTGGTATTGTACAAGGTGCATACATGA
The DNA here is from genome assembly GCA_004027165.1 of Ctenomys sociabilis. Taxonomy (NCBI): domain Eukaryota; kingdom Metazoa; phylum Chordata; class Mammalia; order Rodentia; family Ctenomyidae; genus Ctenomys; species Ctenomys sociabilis. The sequence goes on from PVKA01038595.1 coordinate 9,026, forward strand.
TATTATATTTACAGGTTTTATATAGCTGAATTATATCAAAGATTTAATAATTATTTTGTAACTTTTACTTTAATGAGAAAATTATGCATTAGAATAGAATTTCCTGAAATTTCTTCTACTAGATTCATTAGCCCATTTTCCTTCACTTTCACCTCCTGAAAAATCCTAGGACAAGGGCACAATTTGGACAAGCTCATGATCTCCAGTGAAGTTTTTAGTGGAGGCCTTGTCTTCAAGTGAAAGCTCAAGAGTTTTCCCTCCACACATTGATGTCATGATCTTCTGAGCCCTCACCAGAATCACCCCTTTGGGCTCTGTTATGGCATTTTCAGGCTTATCTACCTGGCATCTACAAAACTTTCTGCACTCCTCCAATAACCAGTTCAAAATAGTTCTAACCCACATGATTACATACAGTTACATCCCTAATTCTCCGGTTCCAATTTTGTTTATTGGTCACTTTCTTCTCACTAGGGCAAACTGACACCCTCAACTTAAAGGAAAAGTAGGCTTACTTTAGTCCACAGTTTTATAGCAGTCAGTCCACTATGAACTGGCTACAAGGCAGTAGGGTATTTCAAGGGTGGAGTGGATGAAAACTGCTCACCTTTGAACAGCCCAGAGTAAACAGTGAGAAAGGAGGGACCCAGGGCAAGAACATCCCATCCAGGTCTCACCACCAGCAACTTCTGCTTTCAAACAGGCCCCACTGCCAGATACACTGGAGTAACATTTTAGATCTAAGCCACAGCATTTTCTAATCACGTTCTGATCTTATATCCACTTCTCTCCATATGTTGAATGCCCCTCACAAGGGCAGCTCCTGCACAAATCAGTCTTGTCCTGGCCCCTCTTTCTTCAAGGACAATAATGTAGAACTCTGAATTTGTTCCCTTGCATAATACTGCTTTATCTCTCTACCAGGTATTGTCTATCCACAGATGAACAGAATATATTTTCCCTCTTGACACAATTTTATCATCCAGTCACTACCCCATTTTCTGCTCCTTTTTCTGGCAAAGATCCTCAAAAGAGTTATCTGGATTCTTTCCTTAGTGTTTCAGTCTTACTATGTCTTGAGTATACCTCTGTAAAGCTATTAGCTTCTCTACTCCATAGGAACAGTTTTCTGAAGGTAACCAGGAATCTCTATGTTGGTAAATCTAACAGAAAAATCATGTAGAAGATTTTAGTACAGTTAATCATTCTCTTTCTTGACATACTTTATTCAGTTATCTTCCAGGATTGATTATGATCCTGAGATCGTCCTTCATATGACGTAATATGGATCTCCCTTATCAACCTTTCCTCTTTTTCATAATGTTGTATTGTGATATAACCTAGGACTCAGTTCTTTTCCTTTCTGTATTTTAGATTTCCATGCTCAAAAAATTCATGTACTCTAAATCCTCCAAATTACATAGAATATAATGACTACAGCACTTGCATATTTTACCTGGAGCTTTCCTTTGAATCCCAGGGCCATGTATAAAACTACCTTTGCAACATCTTTGTTGAGAATATAAATAAATACAAATATAAATAATATGATGAAAATTCCATTTCAGAAAGACTATTCTGGTCTACTAAGAACAGACTGCACACAAGTGAAATAGAGAATCAGGGAGAAAAACTGAAAAGCAAGTACAACAATCAAACAGATCGATTGTGGCTTAAAGTAGGGAGATGTGAAAAGATGAGATGTGGTCAGAATCTGTATACACTCTGAAAACATTGCTAAGATATTACTGGGAGACTTTCAGTAGTAGGCAACATTTGTATTTATTTATATTCTCAACAAAGATGTTGCAAAGTTGTCTTTGACAACTAATATCTCAAAACTTTCCAACCATAAAATGCAATCCTTTATTATCAATCCATCCCCTTCTACAATCCCTCCAACTTCCATTAATGGTGATTCCATTTCATTTTTCTCAGCCTGAATTCCATGGAATTACCTTATGATGTACTTATTCGCCTACTACTGACAGTCTCCCAGTAATATCTTAGCAATGTTTTCAGAGTGTATACAGATTCTGACCACATCTCATCTTTTCACATCTCCCTAATTTAAGCCACAATCGATCTGTTTGATTGTTGTACTTGCTTTTCAGTTTTTCTCCCTGATTCTCTATTTCACTTGTGTGCAGTCTGTTCTTAGTAGACCAGAATAGTCTTTCTGAAATGGAATTTTCATCATATTATTTATAATTGTATTTATTTATATTCTCAGTGCTTTCCCATGGCTTCCTGTCTACTCAGGGCAGAAGTCTAGTTGAGTAGCCTGTTCACCTATGTAGTGCTTAGCTCTCCAAACTCGCTGCCCAGAGCTAACCCCCTACCGTTTTGGTCTAGTCTTACTGTTTTGAATCATCCATGCACTCCTCTACCCTCTAACTTGCAGCTAGAGTCTTTGGCCTATAAAATGTCCTTATAGAAATCTGTGGATTTTCTTCTCATGTCCTACAAACGTTTACCCAAATTTCACATTATTAGTGAAAATTTCTGCAATCACATGTTATTCTAGGGCCAGGGAGATGGCTCAGTGGAATAAGCGCTTCCCTGGTAAGAGCAAGGGCCTGAGTTCAATCCCCGATTCTGAAAAAAAGTCACATGCTGTTTCATCCTATAGACATAATTTCTATCTTTCTTTTTCTTCTTTACTCTATCATCATAGTATACTCCACTTTCTAGTATACAGCTTTTCTTCCATATCTGTGGATAACTGCTCTGGGAGCCCTCTTATATAATAATCGGAGGAGGCTCAAGGCCCTTTCCTAGAATGGCATGATATTTGCATATAGCAAATATACCCCTTACTGTATATTTTAATCATCTCTGGATTAATGATAATGTACAATGCAAAGTAAGTGCTGTATTATGTCATATTATTTATGGACTAAAATGACAAGAAAAAGCATATACATTAAGTACAGATGCATTTTAAAAAATATCTTCAAGCTGTGGTTACTTGAGTTTATAGATAAAGACCCCATAAATATGTAGGACCAACTGTTTAATGTATTGGTTATCTCAGCTAACTAGACTTGAACTTTCTCCAATCAGGGGGATTTTTTTCTTACATTTTACTCAGTGTTTTTAAGGCCCATAAGCCCACACAACACACAGTAAAGGTATATCCAGTAATTGCTGAATAATCAATAAAGGATTAAATAAATGGATGAACTTATAAATTAATAACCCATCTGTATTGGCCAGAGCACCAGAGGGAAACAAAAACAACTGAACAGGGAAACTTAGATAAGGCAAACTGTGTGGAAGATTGAAGTGGATCAACAGGAAGGGTGCAATACCCAGGGGCCAGGAGCATCAGTAATGACCTGCACACTTGAGGGAGCAAGAAATGAGTCAGACACCATTATATGAAGTGAAGAGCTGTAAGGTGAGCCTGCCCTGCAGGAAATGTAGCCTTCAGTAGCATGGTGCAGTCATGCAGAGGTCACCCTGTAGTAGAAGAGCCTGAGAAATCCACTCCAGATCTCAGCCTGATTCTGCCGTAATCTTTCCCACCAATGCCTCTGGTTGGCTGCATAAAACTGCAAGCCGGAGGACAAGAAAATTCTGAGAGGGCTCCTACTGGCCAGAATTCAAACGTGAATAAGTTAGGCAGTGTTAGAGAGTGGCTCTCAGAAAGAAACAGAAACCATGGCCCACATCTGCTTCTATGCTGTCACCTGCACTGTCTAATGGGAGACAGATCAAAAATTATTTTAACATTCACATACATTTATTTTAGAAGATGAATTTTATTTATGAGACAAACTCTCTATTCCTTGTTTCTTTAGCACTTATTTCTTGCTTTTTAAAATAAAAATATCCAAACCTTGGAAGTGTTTTATTTTTTTTCCACTTTACATCACTATAGCTCAGATTGTTTTCCCCAAATCAAATACCAACCTTTAAGAGAATGTTTAAAGGCTACATTCTCTGGCCTATTGTATTTGTTAGAAAAATGGCATTGAAATTTGCAAAAAAAAAAATGTCTTTGGAAATTTTTTGAAATGACTTAAAAACTGGAAGTAAAGTGACATCAAAGTAACTGAAGCAACAGCTCTGCTGAGGAAAGAGAAAACTGCTCTGGTTAAAAATAGCATCTAGACTGCTGATGACAAAGAGGCACATCTGGTAGAAAGAATGAATTCATCAGGTGACACTTTTGAGAAGATGCTGAAAGCATTTAGGATGTCATAACAACTGCAGTGTGATGAAGCCCCTGAGAACCTGGAGTAGAAAATAAAGAACATGACTCACAATGTTTGAGATTTAATGTAAATGGTCTTCACTTTCCTTTCTCTAGAATTGGGACTTTCTTCTTGTGTAATAGGTTTCCCCTGCCTTTTATTATATAAAAACTTAGGCTTTTATTATACAAGAGCTTCAGACAAGTAAAACTAAATAAAAATCTACAAAGAAATTACAATTGAGGAGTGGACAAGAAGGTTAGGTAAGAGAAAACATTTACTGAGACACAGCCCATTCAGCTGTGAGTTCTGGGAATCCAGAGGTTGGTTGCACACAATAGAATTAGGTAATAATTCTAGAATACTCCCCAGTGCTTTTGAGGGGGGTCGTTTATTACAGTCACTGGTGCTGTGTCTCCTGATAAACCTGCGCTTACTATGGAAACAGCAAGAGGCCTGTTTTGCTTTTCTTCTGAATTTGTTGCTCTGTAGTGAATCTCTCTTTGTGTTCTGATTGTTTGGTGTTTGAGATATATTTCTGCTTTCTCATATCTCTAATGTTCTACGTTTTGCCTTTTCTTGTGTCTCTGATATCCTTCTTACTTGTTTTCATTATGGTAGTTAGGCAAGTAAAGAACTTATTTTCATTGTGGTACTCTTTCCTCAAATAGTCACCAAATTTCTAGAATCCCACCCACCCTTAAACCACTTCATAACTTTTCACTCTTTCAATGAATTACATTGTTTCTGAATAAGTGAGTCTGCGATCTTATCCATCTCTGTCATAGTATGTTTTGTGTAACTGTGCAAAAGTAATTATTTTCCCACTCTTCTTTAACCTCCACAGTGCTTTCTCTTTCCACATGAAACCCGGTACTCTGGTTGTGGCACTCCAAGCTTAAACTAGTCTCATGTAAGCATATTGCAAATCTCATTTCATCTGTTTTCTTTAGACCTTATTAGATTAATTTGTCTCCTTTTTGTTATAGAATATGGTAATAATACTAGACAGCATAGAGCCTCTTACTTTTGGGAGGTATTAATTTGAATATTGCTCCAGTGTCCCCATATAAACATGCAGTCTCTTATGGATACAACAACAGATGACAAGCCTCTGCTCCACTAATTAATCTGTCCATGATAATAACAACAATGCCTCTTGAAAGGTAGGCATTGTTCCCTCCACAAAACCGGTTAAAAATTCTAAGCTTCTCCTATAATCCTAGCACTTGGGAGGCTGAAAACAGGAGGATCACTACAAGTCCAATCTGTGTAGAGAGATCTTGTGTTAAATAGATAAAAAATGAGCTTAAATTAGTATTTGTTCAAGATTATACTGTTGATAAGTGGAAGAGACATAACCATTTACCTTATCTAGCACTTTTTAACTATTGTTACAGATCAGAATCATTCATATCAGAGTTTCTCAAAATTTATTGATTTCTCAAAACAATGGGTGAGTTGGCAAAGTGCATATTTGTGATATGGGTGGGATCTGAATTTGTCACATAGTTTGAGGTAATCTCAGTGCTAGAGGTGGTCCTGCTATGTAGTGCACAGCAGATTTAGAGAACTTTTGAGAAAATATGTGTGCCAGACCTCAGTAAACTAAATCATTGACGTTGTGAGACAAAATATATATGTGGTTATTGTCAAAATATTGTTCACTTATTGTCAAATAATGCATAAGCATGAAATTCTAATGCATAAGCATGACTGGAAACTTCCACTATACCACCTGCATCTTCACATGTTCAACCAAAATCAAAGCCTTTTAACAAAAATTCACTTTCTACAAGTCTATCTTTACACAATATTTGCCATTGTTTTAAAGGTTTAAGATGTATTAGTTTCCTGTGCTATTACAAATTTCCACAATCTCAGTGGTTTAAAACAATAGAAGATGTTTCCTTTGTGGTCCCAAAGAGCAGAGGATCAGAATGAAGGTCATTGGCATAAAACCAAGATTTGGAAGAGCCACATGCCCCTCAGCAAGTAAGGGAGAATCTATTCCCTGTCTTTCCAACTTCTGCTACAGTCTGGGCTCATATCTGCATCATTCCTGTCTCTGTCTGTGTCTTTTTATAGCCTCTTCTGTGCCAGACCTCCTCCCTCCTCCTGATGGGAATGCATATATTGACATTAGAGTGCACCTGGAAAATCCTTACCTTAATTATATCTATAAAAGTTCCTTTTGCGAATGAAGTAACTCAGAGACATTCTAAGCACCAGGATGTGGATACCTTTAGGGGCTACAATTTGGCATATAAAAGATAAACTAGTATTTATAATATCTCAGCCAACCTTAAATTTTAAAAGTAGGATCACATTATTTGATTTCTAAATTTCTTATAAAAATATAGTAATTAAGACAGCATAGTACATGTTGGCTTAAAGACTGGCAAGCCAGATGAAGAGTCCACTTATTAGAAAACACTATTTTTTCATAAAGGAGCCAAAGTAAACTAATGCAGATGCAAAAGTCTTTGTAACAAATATTGTTGCAGAAGTTCAATGTTCACATGGAAAAAGTGACTCCCTGCTACTTCACACTGTACTCTATAAGGCAAATGGGATAGTTCACATCCCTAAACATAATAGTTAAAACTTGGTGTAGGCAAAATTTCTTAGAACATAAAGCAATAAACATAGAAGAAAAAATGATAAAGTAGAATTTTTCACTGTGAAATTCTTTATTTAAAAATATAATTTGAAATGGACAAACAGGCTGCATTCAGAAAAATGTTAGCAAAGAACTAAGATTTAATATCCAGGACATATTATGAACTCCTACAATTAATAACAAGAAGATTAATCACCTAATTAAAAATAGGCATAAGACTATAATAAATACTTGACATAGAAAAATATCCAAATAGACAAGAAGCACATGAAAGAAATCCATAATGATATTAAAACTGGCAATGAAATAGCACTACACACCCACAAAAAAAGCTAAAATTAAAGATAGAAAACACCAAATGTTGGTAAGAATGCAGAAAACAGGAACTTGCATGTAATGCTCACGAGAGTCACAAATGGTCCAATTATTGTGGGAAAAGCTCTGCAGTTTCTTATGAAAGTAAGTGTGCAGCAACCAAGGGCTCGGCAATTTCACTTCTAGATAGTAGTGAAAAAAGAATGGAAGCCTACATTCACAAGAGCACTTGGTAAGAGTTTACTTCATAATTACTCACATTAGGAAAAGCAGCAGCTTCCTGTAGGGGAATGGGTGATCTACGTTATAGTCATACAACAATACACAACAACTCTGTAGGTACTGGTATTGTACTACAGGAAAAAAAATAATACCTAACTAAAGTAAGTTATTGCACAAGATGACAAAGAAAATGAGAGAAATGCATTCTCAGGTTCCATGCCTACCCAGAACAAATGCAAGAAACACTAGCATGGAAAAATTGGAAATCACACACCTGAAATCTCTGAAATAATAACATTGGAAGTAAAGAAACAACTGCAGAAAGGTATAGAGGAAATCAGATCAGAAATAATTTCTGAAATAAAAAAAGAAATGAAAACTACAATGAAATAAGTACTAAGTGTTTTTAAAGAAGACAATAATTAAAAAAAAATAGAGGAGAATAGAAAATGATGGAATCCTTGAATGAGCAACACAGGAAAGAAATGGAATGCATGAAGCAGATTCAAACTGCTAGAAAGGAAATTAAAACCTCAATTATAAGCTGGCAAAACTGAATTAAAGTGAAAATAGGCTTTCAGACCTTGAAGACACCATTGCAGCTAATGAAGAGGTAAGAAAAGATCTCTTAAAAACAATTAGGATGCACGAAAAAATAATTCATCACCTTCAAGACAATGGAAAGATGAACAACATAAGACTAATAGACATCAATGAGAAAGAAGGAGTCAATACAAATGATATAAAAAGAATATGGACAGAAGTAACAGAAAAAAAAAAAAAAAACTTCCCAATTATGGGGAAACAATCTGGCATTCAGGTAACCAAAGAAATCCAGATAACATCAACTCAATTGAAAACATACTCAGACATATAATAATCAAGATCCCAGAAATTCAGCACAGGAACAGTGTATTAAAGCCACTAAAGAAAAGAAAGAGATCATATTTAAGAGAAAACCCATCAGAATAACTACAGACTTCTTTTCACAAATCATCAAGTCAAGAAGAGCATGGAACAAAGTACTGCAAGTCTTGCAAGAAAACAAATTTGAGCCCAGACTGATATACTGAAAAACTCTCTTTGAGGTATAATGGAGAAGTGAAATATTTCCATGACAAAGAATAATTAAATAATTTCATGATGACAAAGCCAACCCTCACAGACTACTGAAAAAAGATTCTAGAGAAGGATCAAAATGACCACAGCTCCATTAATGAGAATGGAAAGAAGCCACCCAAATAAGGCAAACAATTAAACACAGGAGAATAAGAGGTATACAAAAGCAATGTTTCAGTTATTCTTTTGTATACAGCAGCAAAATATTTCCATGAGCATATTCTACAAATGTACTTCTACTGAATTTTATGGGTCATGATTCTGTCCAGGTCTTCAGGGTAGATATCAAGGAAATAGCAGTAGCTCAGTCCCACCAGTGACACCCTGCCACTAGTAAGCATCATGGTCACAGTCCATATCCAAGTCACTAAAACTTTGAGCAATATCCTGTCCCCAAGTGCTGGTCATATATTTGCCATTTCAGTATTTATCTTATGTTTTATTCTTATTAATTCTTTACTATCATGAAAAGTTTTTCTTAGTTCAATTGTTTTGAAATATTTGATTTTTAATTGATATTAAATTTTTGGAAATATTGTTTAATCTTAATTTGCACTTGCCAGGGAAGTGCTTATTCTTCTAAGCCATCTCCCCAGCCCTTATACTGTTATCTTTGACTTGAAATTTACTTAAAAGGCATGGCATGATATTTTCTTCTAGTATTAGAAATTTTAAAAAGCATATTTTCATTTTCCATTGGCTTTATATTACTTCTTCCTTGTCTTTTATACACACACAGAGATGAAAAAAATATGTATATAACCTGACATAAGATTAATACTGTTTTGTAGAAATCTTCAATGACTTTTTAAATGGGTTCATCTAATACATTTTACATAGTCCTGAATAACTATCTTCTCTCTTTTTTTTTTTTTTTGCAGAACTAAGTATTGAACTCAGGTCCTTGTGGTTCTGAGAACTCTTTATTCTTCATACAGAACATACAACAACTGGATTATGTTCCTTGTTATTTCCTATATACTACATTTTAAGGTATTATATTTCAAATTTGTATAACTGGAAAATATTCTACTTTTAGTTTTCAAAGGTATGTTTGCTAAGCATAAAATTCAATGAGAACAGATCATTTTTTATTTTCTTTCAGTCATTTAAATTAATTAGTCTAGTTTCTTACACACTTGGTCTTTTTTTTCTTTCTAATGTGAAATAAGATGCTATTAATTTTGTTCTTCCAGAGTTAATTTTTCATATGTGTAGACTTTAATGATTTTTTTCTTTATAATAGGTTTTGGATCATTTCATTTTTGTGCATCATGGTATGATTTTATTGAAATTTCTTGTGCAAAAGGTTCATTTTTCTTAGAAATGTGATATAATTTCAAGTAAATTCAGAAATTTTAAATCTTTAAATATTTATTGCCTATCTCTTTCTACTTCGAGAATTCTTATTATATGAATATAAGTTTCTTGATTTTGGCACAGAAAAAGAAAAGAACCGCACTGAATACATAGTATCTTTGGAGGGCTTCAGCCTATTAGTTACTATACTGTTCTTAAGTCCTCTGTCTGCACACATCTGTACTTGTTAAATATAAAAAGAAGGGCCTCGCATTTCAACTGTGTTTTCTTCCTTCCTCATCATGAAGATTTTCATACGGGGACGGTAACCATTCACGAGGCCAAAGTAAGAGAGCCATCTGAGTCTCTGTAGACAGATCTTCCACTAACTTCCTTGCCAAGTAAGACATTCAAGCACTCTTTAGATATTACACAGATGAGTTATTTGCAATTGTCTTCTTTATATAGGTGATAAAGCAAAATGAGAGCCTTTGGGAGATGGGATGGCCCTGACCCAGGAGCCATTTCTGAATACAGGGCTTAGTCAGTCTGCGCATACTGTCCTTGCCTAGTTTAGGATGCACTTTCCAATTTGCATTTGAAATTCAAAATGTCAGGCCTAATACTCTTGCTGCAGCTCTGAGGGCATGACATGGCCTTTATAACTAAATGTTAAAACATAACTTGAAGCCTCATAGTTGTGATTCCATTTTCCAATTCTTGGTGCTGTCAGTGGCACTGTGTTAACACGCTGTCAAGTCAAGTTAGTCGAACGACAGAACGCAGTCTCCTTGCCAGATGCTATTGCTCCAAAAGGGAGCGCCTCGTAGCCACTTAGAAGTCTCACAGCCCCCAGCAGAGTGCAGAATTCATTTATCCTGCTTCATGTCAGTCACCAGAGGAGCCGCTCCAGAGATACAAGAGAGGAAGGCAGCACAGAAGTTGAGAAAGCTCATTGTTTGGTTTCCACATTGAATCATTCATTTGTTTTGGCAATGAGGCAGCTGCGCAGTGGAAAACGGTCCAGCAATTAGATGGAGTCAGCTATTTGTCAAAGTTAGCATCCCAAATCTGCAGTGATCTTCCTGGGCAGGGGAACAGTAGAGCTGTTTATGCTAAAGCTACCTTAGAGGAGCAAGAGGAACATAAGCAGTTACTCCATGACTTTGTGTGAGAGATACTTGTGTAAAAGCTACCACCAAAGTTACTGTTCATTTTAATGAATTATCTCATGATGGAGATGATAAGAAAGCCACTAATAAGATAATTTAAAAACTAACCAAGGGGCCTGGGAGACAGCTCTTTAGAATAAATGCTTA